>VDFB02123523.1:0-27207 GCA_007258455.2 Sequoia sempervirens | reverse complement strand
GGTTGCATTGGACATCATGTTAATATAGTTGAGACTTTAAGCCATTTCAAATACATTTCTCCTCCCAATCCTTATGTAGGGTCCAACGTCATTTATTTCATTAGATACCTTGTATAATTTATTTCCACACCATCCATTTGTTTTCCTACTAGGAGCTTTTTTCTTTTTTGAATCCACAGTCTGATGGAGTGGTTTTAAATTTAAGCACCATAGCAACATAAACTCTTTTCTTGACATGGTTCTCTGCCTTAAGGGCTTTAGATGGAGAAGGTCCCTCCCATTTCTCCATTTTATTTACTCTTTTTTCTTACAAAGGGAATATTATTGACATAATAAAAAACAAAAAAAACTAAATTTTAATAATCTTAATCTACCTAGACAAAAATGAATAGTTAATATAAAAAACCCTATAATATCCTATTAAAAATAAAAATAATAAAAATGATAAAAACCCAACAATATACCTTATATTTTGAAATATGCCAACCAATTTTTTTCTTGATTTTAATGGCAATTACAATGCAACACGCACTCGTTAAGGTTAGCTCCAAACCAAAACGATGAGGTAAAGTAACTCTAACCAATAATGCACACTAAAACCACTAAAGGAAGAGGGGTGGGCATACGGTCAAAGGATCCCTAGGATCTAAATAACTCAACAACTGGAATTGCTTACAACTAGAAGTATAAAATAAACTCAACGCCAAGAATGTGCACACAAGATCCCTTTGAAGGTGAGGTGCTAACATATGGTAGAGTACTCATTACAAATTGAAATCAACTTAGGCAGATAACCAACCATGGAATTTTTTCAAACTAAACTAATTCATTCGTTGCGGCAGGCATCCACTCTTGAGTGGGGATTCTCCACTTTTTTAGTGGGTACAATGAGAGTTACAAAGTTAATTCTCCACACTGGCGGTAAACCATCCAAGGGTAATTAATTTTTGCTTTAGAAATTACAAGTAAGTGCAACAATAACAAATGGTTGGATTAGTACTACTAATGCACAACCTTACAATCAAAAAACTCTGCAATTTACTAGTATTACAATGATAAAACAATGCCAATATGTGAAGAATGATTCTCTCAAATTACAAAGCTCTCAAACACTGAAAATGAAGCTAAAATCTGATCTTATTGAAGTCTGATAATAAAAACTAGCAAACTGAAATTGTAAACCAGCAACCTGTGACTCAATGAAATGCTCATAACTTTACCAAATTACCTCTGAATTAAACGCAATCAATTGCAGATGCTTTCTAGGAGGTTGGTGCCCAAAATCATACCATAAATCTGCATCAAAGCTCAAGATATATTTCTTGCACGAATTCCAAAGCTCTCATTAAAAGGTACGGCCCTCAAGAGGGGTGATTTCACTTGGAAAAATCAAAAACTTTGAATTAAAATCTAAAAACCTTTAATTATGGTCGCCATAGTCATAGAATTGCAATGATCAAATACCCATAACCAAATTAAATTCACACCAAAAGTTGTAAATGAAAAACACCTTCAACTATGTATACACCAACGACATTTAAAACTGAAATTCTCACCAAAATTCACCAATTTTGAAGCACAATCTGCTAGTCTGATTGAGAAGTAGCAAAAAGACCAACTAGGTGTTGTCTTTCAAACACGAAATTGGATTGGAACTAGGAGGTATGCATCCCTCGAAGTAGAAAGACTTCTATAAGTTGTCTCATCAACTAATTCAACACCATCATTCCTACTCAACACAACTCCATGAGCACTTGGAGTGGAGTATGGTTTACAATCAACCATGTCAAACTTCTTCAACATATATTTTGCATATTTGGTTTGGCAAATAAAAATTTCATTCTGACATTGATAAACCTCCATTCCTAAAAAATATTTCATGAGACCAAGATCTTTTATTTCAAATTCTTTCATCATAGCAATTTTGAACTCATCTTTCATCTTAGAACTACTACCCATATACAAAAAATCATCAGTATACAAACTTATAATAAGAATATCATTACCTTCTTGTTTGTAGTAAAGGGTAGGTTCACTCTTACTTCTCTTGAAGCCATTCTCCTGAAAGTATCCATCAATCCTTGCATACCATGCTCTTGGTGCTTGCTTGAGGCCATACAAAGCCTTCTTCAATTTGTAGGCATGATTCTCTTTTCCTTCCACTTGAAAACCTTGTGGTTGTTCCACATATACTTCCTCTTCTAAGTACCCATTCAAGAAGGCACTTTTCACATCCATATGATGTATGCTCCAATTCCTTTGAGCTGCTAATGAAATCAACATTCAGATGGTCTCTTGTCTTGCAATTGGTGCAAATTTCTCTTCATAATCAATCCCATACTTCTGTGTGAAGCCTCTAGCAACTAATCTTGCCTTATGCCTTTCAACACTTCCATCACTGTTATGCTTAGTCTTGTAGATCCATTTGGTGCCAATCTTCTTCTTGTCATGTGGAAGTTCTGTAAGCTCCCAAGTATCATTCCTATGAATGGAATCCATCTCTTCTTACATTGCTTGCATCCAAACCTCATTAGTACATGCTTCTTCAAAACATGATGGTTTAAAATTAGCCTTGGTAAATAAAGCAAAATTAACTATCACCTATTGGATTTTATTCATGTGCTTGATTGGCACTCCTTTGATAAATATCACTCAAACTTCTTACCTTCCTTCTAGAACTTGGAGTTGAAGCTGGACTTGAAGAATTAGATGAGGGGATACTTGGTGGATTTATAACACTTGGAACAACAACATTAGTGAGCTGCTCGTGATCAACATCATCATTCAAAATAGATTTTGGCTTCTCCATATGGCCTTTTTTATGACCATAAACTCCCCCTTCATCAAAAATCACATCTCTTGAAATAATAAGCTTATTAGTGAGAGGATTATATAACCTATAAGCTTTTCTTTCCTCACTATACCCAACAAAAATACATGACTCGCTTTTTGCATCTAACTTTTTTCTATTTTGATCAGGTACATGAACATAGGCTAAACAACCAAAAACTCTGAAATGATTAACATTAGGCCTTTTCTCATACCATACTTCATAAGGAGTCATCTTCTCAAGTGCACTGGTGGGACTTCGGTTGAGAATGTACACTGATGTAGCAACTGCATCTCCCCAATAAGAGTTACTCAATCCCTTGGTTAGTAACATGCTCCTTGCCATTTCAACCACAGTGTGGTTTTTCCTTTCAACTACCCCATTTTGTTGAGGTGTGTATGCAGTGGTGAGTTGCCTCCTGATGCCATTCATATCACAATAATCTTTAAAGGCTCTTGAACAAAATTCACCTCCACGATCAGTCCTTAAACACTTGATTTTGCACCCTTTCTCATTTTCCACAAGTGATTTAAACCTCTTGAATGTATCAAGGGCTTCATCCTTAGCCTTCAAAAAATACACCCAACATTTTCATGAGTAATCATCAATAAAAGTGATAAAATATGATGACTTACCCAAACTCTTTGATTGCATAGGACCACAAATATCAGAATGAACAAGTTGAAGGGGGTGATGGGCCCTCCATGCATTGCCTTTTGGAAACTTTTCCCTTGCATGCTTTCCTTTAGCACATCCTTCACAAACTCCTTGTGCTCTTCAACCTTGGGCAAACTAGAAACTAGTGCTTGTGATGTCAAAAGCTTTAAACTATGAAAATTTAAATGGCCATACCTGAGATGCCACAACCAACTTGTATCCTCATATGCCATATTGGCTAGGTTGCTGGTATGTTCACCAAATCTTAATGGGAACATCCTATTTTTTGTCATAGGCACAACTGTGACCACTCTATTGCCCTAACTCTTATCATAAATTGTACATTTCTTATTTTCAAAGACAACTCTATAGTTCTTCTCATACAATTGTCCAACACTTAACAAATTATGTTTTAACTCAGGAGTGTAATAAATGTCTTTAACACTCTTCATACCTTCTTTTGTGTGGACCTCCATAGCTCCTTTTGCAGCAACCTCCAATGATTTATCATCACCAAGCTGAATCTTTGACTTGAAACTTTCATCCTTTGTTGAAAACAACTTCCCATTTCCTAACATATGGTTAGAGCATCCAAAATCTAGGTACCAAACATCTTTACTAGTATTTTCACCTTTAGAATAAGATAAAAATAAATTATCTAAAGGATTTTCATCACTTTCTCAAGCATAATTAACACTTTTACCTTCTTTTAATCTACATTTTCTTTCAAAATGACCATACCTATTACAATGGTAACATTGAACATTCCTTTTATCAAATCTGCCTCTACCTCTTCCTCTAGAACCACCTCGTCCTCTTGAGCCACCTCTGCCTCTACCTCTTGAATTATTATGATTTTGACCTTTACCTTGGCCTTGACTGCTTTTGCTACTACTGTTGCCATCTTCATTCTTTGTGATTTGTACTTTAGAGGAAAAGGCTTTATCAACACTTTCTCCAAAAGAATCTTTTAGTCTTTCTTCATGTGACATCAAAGATCCAACGAGGTCATCAAACTTAAGGGTTGTCAAATCCTTGCTTTCTTCTATGATGATGACAACATGATTCCATCTTGGTGTGAGAGTCCTCAACACCTTTTTTTATCATAACCTCATTATTCACAATTTCTCCAAGTGTAGCCATCTTATTGACCACATCTTTTACTTTGACACAATATTCACTCACACTTTCAGCTTCTTGCATCTTTAAATTCTCAAATTCTCTCTTCAATGTCTGCAGCTTGACAACTTTGACTTGATCACTACCTTGGTAAGCTTCTTTTAGAGTCTTCCAGGCATCCTCAGCTTTCGTTGCACCTGTAATTCTCAAAAATAGACTCCTATCTAGAGCTATCTGAATATGAAACAAGGCTTGAAAATTCTTCTTCTTAGCCTCCTTTCTAGTTGTTCTTTCATTCGCTGTGAGGGCATTCCAATCAGTTGGCTTCTGGTAACCTGATTCAACAATCTCCCACAAATATTTTCCTATCAAAAAATTCATCATTTTAATGCTCCAATAATCATACTCATTTCCATCAAATTCTAGAATGGGCAAGGTGTTAGAATTCGACATGATAATCTTTGGAAAAATTCCAACTACAAGATCTTAAACCCAAAAGAAAATACCTGCTTTGATACCAATTGTAGATTTTGGAAAATCGGGCCTCTCCTTTAAAACCAACTAATGAAAAATGAATAGAACAGTGGAAAGAAATAATGGAAAAATAGTTATAAGATAAAACACATGCTATGCTTAAAACCTCTCATAAAGAATTCGACACCAATTGTGTTTTTTAGAACCATAATAGTATGCTCTGTTTCAAAACAGAGTTTTCTTCTTAATGCAACATAACATCAAAATTACAAAGAGGCTGGGAATAAATAGACTTCAAAGCCTTGCAACGGAAGCAAAACACTTTTAGAAAAAACAAACTACAACCAACGCATGCCAATAGGCATGCTTTATTTGATGAAAGTAGGAGAAAACAAAGCTTTAAAGAAAAACTACATTAAAACTAAAATGATTGCTAAAAATAGCAGATGTCTTTGCCATGCTAGAAAAAAAAATGATCTTGGAAAAAGAAAGATCTTCGCAACATCACTTATCTTCAAATGGTTATATGAAAGTGACTGAATATGTAGAGCCAAGTAGCAGAGCATAATGAGTGCAAGAATCTGAGAGCCTAAAACACTACACAGGGTAAATTGTAAAGGATGTCGTAATGTTAAAACCTAAATGTGCTCATTATCAGGATCTTGCCGTAATTTTCATTTTCATAAACATACTCTAAAACTGTCATTGGAACCTTACTTTCAGGTTGTAGCTCGCCAAATTGGAGAAGTGAAAGGTCAATACCAACGAGGAAGAGTTTGGAGGAGCATAAACTTATCGCGGCAGGGAAAGTAGCTAGAAAAGGCAAGAAAATTGTTGAGATTCGTTTAATCGTCTTGCATTGATGCGAACGCAAGATAGTCGTCTATACGCTTTGACAGGTCACCTCGTTCAGACCGCCTTTGGCGTAAAAACATTTCAACTGCCTCATTTGAATGATGCTTATCTACTATCCACACTTGCTCAATTTAATATGCTTGTTAATCTATTTTTATGTACACGGAACAAATGTCGCTGCAATGAACGCCTTTCAACATAATAATAAGTAGCACATTTCAATATAAAAGTATTTAAAATTATATATTATTCATTTTTTAAGATTGAAGGTTCTGATATTTTAAAGTCTCTTTATGGTGTAAGATATTCTTATTTTTCACCTGTTTGTAAAAGAAGAAAATATTCAAAAAATATTATGAATAGTTTTATTTTATATTTATGTTATATTAGTATTCAAAGAGATTCACATGTTAAGAAAACATAAAGTATACACATGAAGCCATCTTCAAGACAATTAGAGTAATAAGTTAAGGGACACTTGGTCATGGTACCTGTTCCAAGTATTTTTTTATGAAAAAATATTCTTTAGATCTTTCAATAGAACTTTTGCATGGATCTTAATTGCATGAAGTAACAAGCAAATTAACATCATTTTGAATGTATCTTCTAGCTTGGAAATATGGTTTCCCTTTGGTTGTGGCATAATAAACCTAACCTCCTTGTGGCTAAAATATCATTAGAAGCTTGAGTTCGTTGATTCTATGATCCTTACAAAGTTCTTCAATAAACTAGTCACATTACTTAGAAGATTGAATTGTCACCATCCTCTTGTGTTCATCCTATCTTCCATGTATCTTGTTTCAAGAAAGTTATAGCCCAACAAATCACTACTTAAATTATTCTTGCTAAGCTTGATAATGAAGGATTCATTGTTTTCTAGCCTAAAGTAGTACTAGCTACATGCTTCCACCAAATTCATAACCACGTGTAATCATTGAGGTCCTAAACCAAAGGCATGACATGCAACCTAAAGATGCAACTTGGGAACGACTTCACCAAGTATAGTAGTAGTTTCCATCCCTTCAACTTTTAGGACAAACATTTTCAAGGGGGAAGGGATGTTAGTACCCCTTAACCCAACTCTTTTATATTGTAATAAAGGATTTGGATGCATATGCTTTGTTTAAGTCATCCCTTCAACTATTTTAAATAATCCAATATGCTTGAGAAATATTAGCTAACTTGATTAGAATTATTATAAATATAGGTTGTAGGCTTTTAATTTATCACCCATGAATCATATTATATGAAGCACTACACAAACAAGGTTGCCTCCTTAAAGATGTTGGGATTTATTGATGCAAGTTTTCTATTTTCATGCAATATATTTTTTGAATTTTTATATATAATTTATTTTTTAAATTGTTTATGTGATCCTAAGAATTTTATCCTACTCTAATGTGAAAAATAACTAAAAATGCAAGTGATAAAAGACTAAGGACACTTCAAGATTAGCCTAAAGAGTGATAAAACAAGAAGGAAAATGGACAAAACAAGATACAAATGATTTCACCTTCCTTGCTGTTGATGTCTCCTTGATTGGCCCTTGCTTGGGATGATTTTGTGTGCTCCTTAGATGATTTCTTGAGTGACTAAATGCAAGATTGAATGTTCAAAATGATTAGAATGGATAGCTAGATGATGGTGGATGATTGAGAATGCAATTGGCAGCATGTAGTTATGAAAATCCAAAGTGTTGAAAATGCCCTTGAGGAGGGGGTATTTATAGGAGAATTTGAATTCTCTAGAGAATTCAACGGTCAAGAATGCATCCAACAAGGCCAAGATGAAGGGCTATGGTGGGTTGAGAACCCACAAGCCCTCACATCTTGACATGTGGAGGGTGAAGTGGCCAAAGGGATATGAGGATGGAGGTGAGGTGTCAAAAGGTACATGAGGTGGGGAAGGACATGCACCTTGGGGGTGAGAGATTTCCACAAAAAGGGATTTCTTGTCCCCAAGTGGGAGTGAAAGGGACATTTGAGGAATTTTAGAATTCCTCAAAAGTCTACATGGGAAAAGGAAAGGTGGTTGAAAACATAAATGTGAATTAAAAATTCACATTCTAGGAGAATCTAAAGGATAAAAGGTGGGTTCCAAAAAGGTGGGACTTGGTCACATGTGGGGATTGTGACAAGTCCAAGGTTCTGAAGCCTTGGAAGGATAGAATGTGAATTAAAAATTCACATATAAAAGAGGGAATCTAGGATAAATAAAAAGGAATTAAAAATTCCTTGGAGAAGATTAGGTACTAATTAATTAGTAATTAGAGGATAATTAGGGGCTAATTAGGATTAAAAGTCAACTTGCAAAAGTTGGAGGATGTGACACATCCTAATCAAGGATTAGGCATGTGCACATCCTTAATGAAGAGATTAGGAAATGGATTAGGATTAGATGAAAATGACATGTGAGGAATTAAATAAATGTAATATTTATTTAATTTATTTGATGAAAAGAGGATTAAGGAGGGTAAGGTATTTAATTATTAATTAAATACCTTAGGATTTGCAGAATTAAAGATATTAATTAAATAATAGTAATATTACTTAATTAACTCGGATAGGAGGATGTTTAGATGAAAAGTGATAAATTTGGATGTCTCGGTTTCTATTGGTGTGGTATTTTGCAAGAAGAATCATCACATTATAGTTCATATGATATTGCTAGCCACTTTTTCAAGGATAGGAGTGGACGCTTGTATAAGGATGGTTTATTGGGAATGGTTCTTCCATTATTATCAATTGACATTTTAGTATTCATAATTCATTTATTTATAAATATTTATTGATATTAGTTAGGATTTATTCTTTATTTATTTTATTTTATGTTCTTAGTTAATATGCGGATAATGCAAGGATACCTTTAGTGGTGCATTAACACAAGTAAGTTTTTTAAAAGTGAAGTTGGATATTAGAAACACTCATTACACTAATCTATGAGGAGACACCATATAGATAAGTAATATATTATATATTTATAAAAGAATGTCACATACATTAATATGAATAAAAATTTAAGTAATATGTAAAGACATAGTGCAATTCATAAATGATAAAGCTAACATAGTCCTTTCCTTGTGAAATCCCTTCCAAAAAATCCTAGCTTCTAATTCTCAAACCAATTGTATTCATACAGACACTAATAGTTAGAATATTGTATCAAACCAATTGTAAATTCATAGCCTTCAAAAGAGAATATTGTATCAACTAAGTCTAGAAAGAATATGGTGCTAGCACAACAATTGCTATAAATACATATGATTATAATAGTTGTAATTTTTGTTATTTACAAATATTATGATATAATACTAAAAAATCACTTCAAATAATGAAATAATTCTTAAATCATACCTTTGCAACCTGTTACAGATCTAAAATCCCTGTACAACTAAATGAATGTTGTGATAATGCAACATCCACTTATCGACTGAGTGAATGCAACGTGAATGTATTTGATTATGATCCATACTATCATTGAACCCATGACAAGCCCCTTCAACTTCACTACAAATTAAATAATATAGTTGTCCAACCTCTAGACTGAAAATTCAAGCAAACTATGATTATTTCAATACTTATTTCAATACTACTTATCTTGTAGACAAAGTCATAGTTTTGAATTTTGGAAACTACTTATTGGTTTTTACTCTTTGTATAATTAGTGAGGGTGATGCTATTTTTTAGGACTAAATATTTTTTAAAATGCAAAATAAGCTTATGGATGTTATAAAAGCTTTCATAAAAAGATAAAATATGTTTCTTTAAAAGATTAAAAGTATGCAAGCTCGTGGATGATATAAAAACTTTCATAAAGATTAAAAATATTTTTCATAGAGCTTACCTTTTAGTCCTTAAAAGAAAAAATAAGATTAAAATTATTTTTCATATTTGTCATAAAGCTTGCCTCTCAAAGCCAAATAGGTATCAACATAGGCAATAGAAAAATGAACTCATGCATGAGATAAAATCCATTATAAAAAAATGTATTTCTTTAAAGGACTAAAATTATTTTTCATAAAAAGAAAAAATATGTTTCTTTACAAAATTAAAAGTATTTTTCCATAGAGCTTGCCTCTTAGTCCTCAAAAGAAAAAATATGTTTCTTTAAAAGATTAAAAGTATTTTTCATAAAGCTTGCCTCTTAGTCCTCAACTCCAAGTCAAAGAGGTATCAACATAGGCTCATGCTCCAGTAGCAAAATGAACTCATGAATGAGATAAAATACATCATAAAAAAATGCATTTCTTTAAAGTCCGACTAAAATTATTTTAAAAAGAAAAAATATGTTTCTTTAAAAGATTGAAAGTATTTTTAATAGAGTTTGCCTCTTAGTCCTCGAAAGAACAAATATGTTTCTTTAAAAGATAAAAAGTATTTTTCATAAAGCTTGCCTCTTAGTCCTCAACTCTAAGTCAAAGAGGTATCAACATAGGCTCATGCTCCAGTAGCAAAATGAACTCCTGAATGAGATAAAATCCATCATAAAAAAAATGTATTTCTTTAAAATCCGACTAAAGTTATTTTTCATAAAAAGAAAAAAAATGTTTCTTTAAAAGATTGAAAGTATTTTTCATAGAGTTTGCCTCTTAGTCCTTGAAAGAAAAAATATGTTTCTTTAAAAGATTAAAAGTATTTTTCATAAAGCTTGCCTCTTAGTCCTCAACTCTAAGCCAAAGGTATCAACATAGGAAAAATGAACTCATGAATGAGATAAAATCCATCATAAAAAAATGTATTTCTTTAAAAGACTAAAATTGTTTTTCATGGAGCTTGATAATTGAGCTCTTATTAATATGTTTAATTTACACAAGATTCATATATATTTTGAATGCCGATAATAAGTATGTGTAGACACCTAAAAATGACTAACGCATTTCCATATTTTCATTTTATCATTTTCTCATTAATTCCTTTATCTATTTAATTAAGCTAATATTCCCTCTTCATCTATAATAATCAATTATTTAATTATTTCAAATTTTTATATCTATATTAATTAATTTATCAACATTAATTGTGGTTGGCTATTTTTAGCTAGCATTTTTTCTATAATTAAATAAATTAAAATTGTAACCATCGAAACTAATAAAATAAGAAAATAAAAGACTCAAAAACATAAAAAAGAAAAAAAATTGCTCCTTAAGGGTAAATAAGGGCTAGGAGGGGGACTTGGAGGGGTCATACGACTACTGATGTTAACAAATATTCATAGAATATTTCTTTGACTTGAAAAAAAAAATTGATTGCCTTAACAAATTTCTATTCATTAGAATATGCTTTGAAATGCAGTAATATTCATGATTCTTGGAATATTTGTCGGATTCTTTTACCATCAAGTTTGCTAACTGGATCGCTCGAATCTTTTGACTGAGTGGAATATGGAATCTTTTGACTGGGAAAAATATTCTACTATGGAGTGTGCTCCCAGATTTTTGTTTGCTTGACTGGTTAGCAAAAATCTAGTTAGCTTAATTTTTGCTACATACCCTGCAAAAAAAATTTGAAAAACCTATAATTTTCATAGAATATTTCTTTGACCTGCATAAAAATTAGTATCAAAATATGCTTTGAAATGCCAGAATATTCATGATTCTTGGAATATTCATTAGATTCTTTTACCGTCAAGTTTGTTGACTGGGTCACTTGAATCTTTTGACTAAGTGAAATATTCTGCTA
The DNA here is from genome assembly GCA_007258455.2 of Sequoia sempervirens. Lineage (NCBI taxonomy): Eukaryota > Viridiplantae > Streptophyta > Pinopsida > Cupressales > Cupressaceae > Sequoia > Sequoia sempervirens. Next base: position 15,594 of record VDFB02123523.1, on the reverse strand, counting down.
TGGAGTGCGCTCCCAGATTTTTATTTGCTCAACTGGTTAGCTCAATTTTTGTTGACATACCCTACAAATTTTTTTTGAAAAACCTACAATTTTTTTATCAATGGTAAAAAATTTAAAATATTAGTTTAAAATCCTACAATTTTTTGCACAAGGGCACACAAATCTAGATGGTACAATCGTACTATTTTTTTTGGATCTATGCAACCCCTTAAAAATATATGGATTCAATATTTGTAGAATATTTCTTTGACTTGTAAAAAAGATCAGTTGCCTTAACAAATTTCTATTCATCAGAATATGCTTTGAAAGGTTGAAATATTCGTGATTCTAGGAATATTCATTAGATTCTTTTATCGTCAAGTTTGCAGTCGCTATCTTTTGATTGAGCGAAATATTCTGCTATGGAGTGTGCTCCCATTTTTTTTTTTGCTTGACTAGTTAGCTCAATTTTTGTTGACATACCCTACAAAAAAAATTGAAAAACCTACAAATTTTTTTTGGATTGATGGTAAAAAATTAAAAAAATTAGTTTAAAATTCTGCATTTTTTTGCAGAAGGGCATGTAGATCTAGATGATACAATTGTAAAAAAAAATTTTGATCTATGCAACCCCTTAAAAAATATATAAATTGAATCCACACAAGCATCTATGAGATTAATATACAATTGTAATTGAATTGAATGGAATTATCTTTATATGGATTAATGATTACAATGAATGTGTATGCTTATAAAAGAAATATCAGTAGTATAACAATAGACTTGATTGATGATTGATTGATTTTGAATGATGATATATTTTCATAGAGTTGATTTGCATAAGATGTAAGATCTGAAAATGATGAATAAATTATCTTATTTATAGATTTTCCAAGATGAGGATGAGGATGAAGACTTGATATAACTAAAAATTCAATAGAGTCAACTCAATTAGAAAATAAAAAAATTATGTTTTGATTCATGAAGAGATAATATTGAATTTTATTTAATTTAATAATTGGATAAATGTGCATATGATGTTTCTGATTGCATGCTTAGTTAATTGAATAATGAAGAGGAAGTTTCTAAAATTTAAAAGAGTTAACTTGTGAGAGAAGATTGAGTTTATAATATTAATATGAAGAAGAGTAAACAGATGATGGAAGGAAGGGTTGACTAAAGAGAAAATAGGTGTTAAGTAATGAGTCAAAATAGAAATTAGATCACATTTAATTAAATATTAAAATATTATTTTAATCAAATGAATAAATGAGAATTATTAATTAATAAATGATTTTTAATGTGATAAATGGATAATAAGATCTCATTTAATTAAATAATAAAATATTATTTAATTAAATGGATAATGGTGTTCAATAGAAAATTATTATTATTTAATAAATTAAAATAATATATGATGTGATAAATGATTATTAATTAATTAGGTGATAGATGATAAATGAGAATTATTAAACGATTAAATGATAATATGTGGTAAATGCTACTAAATTAATTTGATGATTACTAAAAATTAATGTGATTAATGATAGGTGCATTATATGATGATGATGATTAGGGCTATGTCGAATAATTTAGGTGTCTACATTTTATCCCTCTTTGAAGCAATGTTCAAAGTCACATTGTTTTAAAGAAAATAAAAGTAACCAAAAAGAAAAATTAGAAGAGATGAAGAAGATGATGATATACCTCAGTTAGATGAGAAATGAAAAATTAGAAAATATGGGATGATTGATGCCCCCTTGAGAGACTATCTATGCATAGAGTGCATGGGTGATATCTTGAAAGAAGACAAGAAGAAGAAAATGTTAGATGAAAGATGGAAAATGATGGATGAAAAAGATTAAAATATGGATGCAAAAAAAAAGATTATGATGAAATGATGATGAAGTGTTATGTTGATTTTGATATTAGCCACCTTTGTTTGATATAGAAATAGATGTTATGCACCAGGGTATAAAGACCAAGGTGACAATGTATCCAATGCCTAGACTGACTCTCAAGCAAATAAACAACAAACAATAGGATGCCTCATAACTCACAAGGCATATGAAGCTCTTGGTGGATTTTTGATGAGTCAACCATCAAACACAAAATAGAGAAATAATAGACCTTGCCCCAATTTATGTCATAGAAAAGTGTGCACCATGATATGAAATGATCATAGTGACCTTGAGTAGGCACAATATGGGTCAAAAGATAAATCAAAATAAAGATGAAAATATCAAAAAGTAATCCAAAGAAAAAGACAAGCAATGATCAATTGACACACAACAATACTATCTTTTGCCAAGGTATGGAAGGACTAAAGGATGAATTTGGATAATGTCTAGTTTCAGGAAGGAAACATCTCGTATAAGATAAATTTTTGGTTTCGAGAAAGAAACATCTTGTATAAGACAAGTGATGGGTCAAAAATAATTTAAATTCACGATGACAAAGGATTTTTTTTATTGCATGTTATCTAGGTTGATGTCGATCTCTAAGATTTTAAGTTAAAAGCACATGTTTCAAGTGTGTTGTTTGATGATTTGGAAACACATGTCTATGTTTGATGTTTTCTTGTGTTTATTTATTTATGGTGTGGTGTGTTATAGATGGTATAGGATAAGGACCATAAAAATGAAAATTAGTGAAAGATACACACAAGCAAGTAAGCAAGCATGCACAAGGATACAAAGACAAACATGATCTTGCTCCCAGTCAAGCTCAAAACCAATTGATTGATGATTATTCAATGATGATGTTGTTGATATGGGAAGGACACATCTCAAAAATAATATGAGGATTGGGAAAGGTGTATCCTGATGATGATAATGTGACTAAAGGATCAAGGTTTTGCAACAAGGTTGGGAATAAAACCAGGTATGTTTTGGATAATGTGCTAGATTGCAAAACAAGATTATATAGATTAACATTGTTACATTTGGAAGTACAAATCTTAGGAATAGATGGGACTATGGAGGGATGTTGGCTAGGTGGATTAGGATCCTTGAACCAATGGCAAAGGAAAACAAAGTCTTGTGATAGGTATGAAAGGATTAGGGATTTATTTGGTAGAGGATAGGAGACATGAGGATTGTTGGATGGAGGATTTAGGATATGATTTCCAAGGACTATGTCATAGAAGAATAATTATTTTTTTCTCCAATATATGGATTTGGATAGTGTTATGTAGACAATGGCATGATATTTGATAACATATGACTAAAGGATGGACATGTCAAAAGTTTTCCAAAGAATGATTTAATTTTGTGCCCTAGACCTTATCAAGATCAAGGTAGGTAGGGAAGATGGATGTATGGATGAGATGTCATGAAAAAGGTATGGAATATGAGATAACTTTCCCCTAAGTGTAATGGTCCACATAGATATTTGGTCTTACTCATGATGCGTGTTTGCCAAGTTTTCATCATGGTACTTATCTAAAGTTCCATAAGAATGGTTTTCACTTTTGAACAAATTTTTCTCTTTACTTTTTTTTGTACATTTTTATAGTTTTTCATTTTTTGGTATTTTATAGATGGACTTGATGTTTTAGATGATCACTAATTGTTCTAAATCCTTTGATGGTGTTATTTAGATGTTGGTGTCATGAGATGCCAATAGTGACCTCTATGGAGGAGTTTCCTTGTCAATATCATGTCACTTGCATATAACCCATTGATATCATTGTAATCTTTTTTGATACTAGGGTTGGCCTTATCGAAATATGCACATCATGATAGAGTGCCATGGGAGCTCTTATGATAAAGTGTTACTGCCAAGATGCGATGGATTTGTGATGTACAAGATTTTTGGAATTTAGGTGAGATGTTGGATTATGATGGATGAGGGTAGATGTGAATGGATTATTTAGCATTTTGGATGTAGGAATTTTATTTTCCAAACTTGGGATAGTGGATGATGGAGTTTAGATTTTGGACAGGGATAGTGTTTAGAACTAACACTTTTATATGCCTTGTGTGATCACCATTTTCAAGGAGGTGGACTACTGTTATATGTGGGAGACCTCTTTTCTTGTGGCTCAACTTTTTGATTGGAAATTGGATTTGGAATATTTTCTTTGCTTGATCTATTTTTCTTTGGGATTCATTTTAACTTCATTTGTCAACTTGGGTTTTTGGATTCAATGGCTTTTGACCTTTGAATTTGGACTTTGATCTATAAGAATTTTTTTTTTGTTGGTTCCAATTGGTGGTTTTAGGGAATTATAAATGATGGTTTATGGTGTGGATGAGAAGAGTATTGGTAGCAACCTTATGGTAATGTCTACACATGACCCCTATTTTGATATTTGCATTGGATGAAGTTTCCCCTAATATCATGGAGGTATCACTAACATCGTTATATTTATCGATTGGAGAATAGCAATACCTTGATGTCAAAGATTTCCATGAAACTAGATATTGGTTCTAGAATACCTTGCTCATGCAGATCTAATCCTCTTCCTTGATATATCAAACACATTTTCTATTTCATAAGGACCAAGCCATCTTGTGGTGAGTTTACCTTGATTTTCCTTGTACCTGGAGTCATAGAGTAGTGCCCAATCACCGGCAGAGAATTGCTTAGCTCTGATATGGTGGTCATGCCATTTTTTCCTTTGCTGTTAGATAGCTTCAGTATGCTACAGGGCAACTTTCCTTATCTCATCTAATGCATTCAATTGCAGGAGGCATTCCTTTTGGGCTTCTGAAATATCAATGTTAAGCTGAAGAGCAGTCCTTAAGGTCTTATGCTCAAACTTTATTGACAACATGGCAATTTTTCCATAGAGTAACTCAAAAGGAGTGAACCCTGTAGTTGTTTTCCATGTTGTCCTATAGGCCCAGACTGCTTCAAGAAGGTGACTGATCCAATCCTTCTTGTGTAATTGTATTGTCTTAGTAAGGATTGCCTCAATTTCTCTGTTGGTAACCTCTGCCTAACCATTGGCTTGAGGGTGATAGGGGCTAGACTTTTTGTGCCTAATCTTGTAATCATTCATCAATGCAGTGATTAAGTTTGATGTAAAATGAGCTCCTTGATCAGTAACAAGTTCCCTTGGGACTCCAAACTGAGTAAAAATTTGTTCATACATGAACTCAGCAACTTTATTGTCACGGGCATGTGTCATTGCTTTCACTTCCACCCACTTGGTTACATAATCAGTGCAAAATATCAGCAAGCTGCAGGATGGTAGGTGTAGACCGAATGGTTAGGATATTCAAATACTCCATAGTATGCTTGGTCATTACATTGATGGTTGCACCAAGGTCAATCAAAACATTCTTTACTATCTGGCCATTAATATTTATTTGTACCATAGGACTCCCAGGGTTAGTATATTTTGGAATGACTACCTTCTCTAACATAATATCTGCCAACTATCCTAGAACATGGATAGTTTGGGGATCCTTTTCTTTCTTCACGGTTTCTTCAACGCCTCCTTAATGGCTTTTCCATAAATTGGGACATCTTTAATGGCTTGAAAAAGGGAATTTGAATGTGTACACATTTTAGGCGATCAAAATATCAAAGGTAGGCTCTTCCATAGAATTGGATGTAGTAATTTGCAATCGAGGAAAGGTGGTTTGGCCTGATGTTACTGAGGACCGGGCTCCTTAGAGAAACTGATGTCGGTATATGTTCTCTGATCGAGGGTTGTTCGGAGGCAAAATCCGAATCTCTTTGTAATTCGCTGTGGTTGGTGGAGCGGGAGAGTTCCAAACCTGAGATGGATATCATTAATATTCAGGGCATAAGCTAGATACTAATTGGCTTCTGCAAAATACATAGGATTGTTGTTGTTGCTGCTTATTATTAGGATTGGCAATGGTTGAGCATGCATAAGCATTTGTTTTGGAGGGCCAGTATTTGTTGCAGGTGTTGTAGGAGGTGGCATGAGGGCTAAGGTTGTGGTTGTTGTGGCTATAGGGATCAGGGATTGGTTCGCCATTGCTAAGAACCTCTTCATTGAGATTTACTGCTACTTAAGGGGTGGAGTCCATTGTCCTTGTGGTTAACGCCAACCTCCTTGAGGAGATTTCCATTGGGGACTCTGATAGTTAGAAGCAAGGCTGAGAAGTATTCCAAGGTGGTGATGGGCCATATGGTGGTTGCCATTGGTTATTGTAATTAGAATAAGGATTACCAAAAGTCCAATGAGGGTCTTGAGGCATACCTTGTCTTTGAGCCCATGGTCGCCTTTATGCAACGAAGAATACTTGGTCATCATCACCCTCTACTATCTTAAAATTAAGTAGGTAATTGCTTAACCTTAGGTTAGCCACCATCTTACATCCAATCACGTTTCTTTTTGCAATGTGGGCCGAACTCGCCAAGATTGCTTCAGCTTCCTCATGTTTCTTGCGAGCTTGCATAGTATCCAACTATGTGGCATGTTATTTATGATATCCGCTAAAAATAGACAAATTTGTGATCTCCATCCGTGAAACTCCATTAGTAGAAGACTTTCCCATTGTGGCTTGATGACCTCTACCCTTCTTAACAATTGCTTTCGAGAGTAGTTGCAACATATTTTCTTGATATCATCCCAAGGCATTTGGGTTATATCTCCTCCTCCCATTAGGTCCAGGGCATCTATATAGGTGTCACTGATTCCCCTTAGGAAAAGTAGTTTATGAGATTCTTCATTGAGAGTATGGTCTGAATTCTTTTTCAGGGAAAACATGTAAATCTTGAGATATAGTCTTCCAAGCTTTCATCCTCCTTTTGTTCTCAATATATCATTACCCTTACTACCACTCTTACAATATTCCTTGTATTTCTCAAGAATTTTTGTTTGCATGGCTTCCCAACTATCAACAACACCCCTTCCCAAACTCATAAACTATCTAAGAGCTCCTTCCTTCAAAGTAGCAGGAAACAACTTCAGCCTGTGAGCATCTGAAGTGTAATCATAGCTGCGACAGAGGATGTCAAACTCAAACAAGAAAGTGTCTGGGTCCTCGGTAACTAGTCCATAGAACTTGGGAAGTAATGAAGAAGGAATATTTTTAAGGTTATCATTATCTTGCTAAGCAATGATGGGGAGTTCAAAAGTAGGAGGTCGATTACGTGGATTACACGCCATATTTGTTTGATGGAGTATCAAAGCAAATGGATTTTCTTTAGGTTCTTCGTCAGCTAGGTCAAATGGTAATTCAATAAGCAGGTTTTCAGCAAATGGATTGATATCTTGGTCTCCTCCTTCCTCAAATAGATTATAGGCTAATTCAGAATTGTTATCAATGAATGGAAAGTTAGGGAGGAATCTTCCCAGAGCATCTCTTCTTCTATGCATGCAATAGAATTAATGGTAAATTGAAGGAATTTTGAAAATGCTTGAATAACACACTAAACTACTACTAACAATGACTATGACAGGTTCTTAGCTTGACACCATCCCCGACAACGGCACCAAAAATGGTCGATTCCACAAAAGGATATAAAAGTCGTGGCAAATCCTAACTTGGGAATTGAACATTCTAGCAGGTGACTAACATCTTCTTATGGTCATTCATTTACATTGTCAAACCAGGGAACATATACTTGAAATGGAGTGGCACTGTATATGCACTAAGAACCAGTTTTAGTCACAATTTATCAGAAATAAATGCTTGGAAGGAATTCTACTTATGCTCCAGGAATGTAATGTAAAGTCTTCTTAACTTAAGCGCAACTTAATCAAAGTAGAAATCATGACAACTGTTGCTAAGAAACAAACTATGAACTAGCCTTATGCTGCAAGAACAAACACAGGGATGGATTACCGATGCTGCAGGAACAATATAAGATTGAGTTTGCACTGAAACTTTCAAGAATGAAATCTAACTTATAATCAACAGAAGATAAATAACTAACTACAGATACTCACTAAGTGGCCCCCCTTAGCAAGCATCAACCAGTTATGCAAGAATTGAACTCAAAACTTCATTAGCTTTTATTCATAAACTTGGAATCATATACATTGATTGCTCTGCTTATAAGAAAACTAACACAAAACACTGTCTCTCATTATAATACTAACTTTTTTACCTCTATTGCTCACTCGCATAGGAGAACTTATTTATATTAGAAAAGTAACTAACTACCTAACTCTAACAGAGAAAGATGTGGACATAAATGCATCCAGAAACTGAGGAACAAACTTCTCATAAATGAAGACATATCTGTTCAACATGATTCAAAGAGAATTTAGGATTCCACTCTTCCTAGATTAATGATCATTAGATTTCCTCCCAATGACCCGGTCAGAGAGTCTTTGCTGGAACAACTTCCTCGACGCCATGCTGGAAATGGACTTTACTGTAGGGCCGAGATCCACTGTGCTTGACTCGTTCATGCTCCCTTCAACAACCTGCGATGCACATGGCGACAGAAGCGAAAGAAAGTACGCGTGACAAATAACATGATACATTCATTAATCACATATTAAATCCATTTCATTATCCAAAAACCACATGCATTATATCAGTCATTCGGGAGGTCAAATAGGGCAATTAATACAGACACATAGAGATGTTAAGCTGCAGGAATATAGGAATGTATTGCTATAGGATACTACCCGATTTTAGATAAAAAGTCTTTAATCAAAGAGTTAAAACAACCATTAGCAATAAGAGTAAGGGTATTAAAAATACATCATAATATTCAAATTATGAGCATATTTTGAGCTCATCAGTAATGTCTACACATGACCCCTATTTTGATATTTGCATTGGATGAAGTTTCCCCTAATATCATGGAGGTATCACTGACATCATTATATTTATCGATTGGAGAATATTAATACCTTGATGTCAAAGATTTCCATGAAACTATATTGGTTCTAGAATACCTTGCTCATGTAGGTCTAATCATCTTCCTTGATATATCATACTCTGACATATTCTATTTGTGATGGGGTATTTGTTGTTTTAGAATCAAGATACTAACCCATCATTGTGTAGTTGAAACCCATTAATGTTTGGCATTTTTTCATCTACAAGAAAGCTTGATTTGATAAAAATGGATGATCCTAGTTGATAAGATATTATGGATTTATCCTTCATCATGCTTGTTTCTTCTTGATCATTTGGCATGTTAATTTGATCCATGGTAGATTTTGTATCTTCATGTTTGATTTGATCCATATAGTAGCTTTTGTATCTTCTTGTTTGATTTGATCCGTAGTAGCTTTTTTATGTTCTTCTTTGATGTTATCCATGATGTCATTTATTTTATTATCTTTGTGTCCAAGGGAGGCAAGTGTCTCATCTTAAGAAATGGAGGTGGTTGGGGTTTGGATAGGGTCAAGTCTAATTTCATGATCATGGATGGTATAGAATTCAGTGAGGGGATCATCTTGGATTTGTTGATCATAGGTAGGTTTTGTTGGTGTTTTTTAATGTGCTATTTGATTCTCAAGACAACCTGAAGGATAGCCAATTCTTATACTTAATTTTCCTAAGGGGCTAGCCAACGAACAAGAGAAGGATTTTTCAATTTTCTCCTCTACACTTTAGACTCTACAAAACCTAGGAGGGTGATCCTATGCAATATCAATTAAGACTTTGTATAATTAACTTTAGATATTATTGCGAACAAATATACTCTTTTTCTTATCACCAAGATTTTTAAGATAAACAATAAAAAGGGCTAGGATCTTGGTGTTTAATTCAACTTATGAGTCTAAGAGTATGAAAATAACATTATATAATAAATATTGCTTGAATTATAAATTTGTTCATTAAAATTGTTGATCATGAAGATTATAATAAAAAATTTGCATAGACTGGTGCCTTAAAGCTAGGTCACAAATTCAAGGGAAACATAATTGAAAACCTTTATAACAGTATGGATTCTAACATCAAAGCTTAATGATAATGCATTACACTACCATCCCTTTAGAAATTCATAATTAATTCTACTTACAAATCCATGTATATACCTAAAACATTCAACATTTCTTATAAAGAACATTTAATTTACTACTTGAGTAAAAGCCACGAGATCTAAACATTCATACATAGGAAAGACTGCAAAGATGAACAAAAATAGATTCTTGATCAATTTTATTCATAAATGTTGAAGGTAATGTTAGATGGGGTTAGAAATCAAATAGCATAGATAAAAGTGACAGCCAACACTTCTAAGCTATTAAACCACATCCAAACAAGAGAAAACAAATAATGAAGAAAATAAAAAATACAAAACATAAAAGAAAACACTCCCCATTATGGTTGATTCTTTCTCTTGCTCTCCTTCTTGTTATGCAACTTTGCCCTCAGATTTGTTGAAACACTTGTGCAAAACCTGCAAATGGTAGCAAGAAAGTTGGAGAAAAATAGCTGTTAAGCTCAAAATGGAGAAGGAAGGTTGCTTTTATAGACAACCATTGGAATGGACGGTTGAGATTAAGTCTCATAAAAGATGCCAAGATCAATGGTCTAGAATTGATGCACCAAGAATATGCCATGCATGGAAAAGCTATGATGTTGACGGCTATGACGCCTGACAGCTATGACAGACATGCAAGGCATGCAGGCTATGACAGAAATGAATGTTATGACAGAGGATTATGACAGAGCATCTTTGACTAGGTGGAGGTGCATAAATAATTTATTTTAAATTATTTATTCAAAATGGAGGAAAATGACAAGTGGAATAAATAAATAAATAATTTATCCAAATTATTTATTTAGAGAAAAATGAAAAGAGGAGCATATCAATTTAATTAAATGGAGAGATGGAAATTAGACATGGATAATTAATTTGAATTATTTATCCAAAAGAGAGGAATGAAACACAATTAAATAATTTTGACAATTATTTAATTATAGAAGAATAAAAGGTCAACTAATGATTATTATTATTATTTGACTATAGATGAAAGATAAATAATTAAATAAAAAATGATTTATTTAATTATTGAAGAAATGGATATATTAGTGACGCAATTAAATAATTTTAATTGATCAAGATAGAATAAAGATGAGAAGGTGAATTAATTAAATAATTAAAAACTATTTAATTAATAGAGGAATGCAGTCACACCTAATTGAATAATTAAAGTTATTCAATTATCGAAGAACAATGACCAAGAAAAATGACGCTTCAGACTTAGGACATTTTTTAGTGTCTACATTTTGCCCCTCTTTGAGACAATGCAGCTTGTTGCATTGTTTCAAAGAAAAAGATTGATCAACTGATACATGCCCCAAAGATATCTTAGTAAGGATTATGATAAGAATGATATGCCCCCTCGAGAGATTGATCAAATAGATTGTAAGAAGATTAATCTCTCGATAGATGTCCAGAAAGTGATTAGATACTTGATATTACGTAAGTGATAAAGCAATGATGTACATTTTGATGAAAATGCACAGTTGATGGGTATAACTGAACAATTGATGGAAATGATCAGTATAGCCAGGTTGATGAGCTGATGAAGCTGATTGAGCTAATTAAGCTGATTGAGAATTATGCTTACGCAAGACAAGTTGTTGCAATGATGGATTGATTGATTGATTAAGGGGACATGAAATTTCAAGAAATAGATTGATTGATTTGAGATTTGATTCAAGAGACATATATCAGTGAGTTAAGCAATTGATTAATTTCCCTGCGACAAGAAAGATGAAGAAAATGAAATGCAAGATGGAAGATAATGAAGGTGATGAAGCTTCTTGTACCATTTAAGTGTTTTTATCATCATCAGACTTATTATGTCGCAAATTAGTATAAGCATCTAGATAACATGAACATCTAGACGACCTGAATATTGTTTGCATTTTTATTTAGTAATGAAGTATAAGCATCTAGTTATAAGAACCTTAGATGACCTGAATACTTATTGCATAGAAGACACTATCAAACAAGGAATGCTCTCATCCACATTAGACTCATAGGTCCTTGATGGTTTTAGACAACCATGTCCTAAGACAAGTCATCATGTGAATAAGAAACAATCCGTAAACAACAAACAAGTGAACATGCCCCATCCTTGCCTCTCTAGTCAAAGACATCCTAAAGAAGCTAAAAGACATGTCACCAAAGATAAAATCATAAAATAAGCAAAGATCAACAAACAAACAGGGGTTTTGCTTCGATGTAAAAAATGATTCTCGTTACAGTTTATGTGTTTTGGTTGGATTTGTAAGATGGGTTGATATTTATGTTATAATGTTTGCTTGATTGTCAACATTTGCATGTTTTGATTTTGTTGAAGTTCAAAGCTGTGTGGTGATCTGAAAGTGTCACTGTTTTTTGGAATTTTTGATTTTTTTGGGATGTTTGGAATATTTGATTTTTTGGGATTTCTTTAGGACATTTTATGATTTTTTTGAATTTTTCAAGACATTTTATGATTTTTTAAATTTTTTCGGGACATTTATGATTTTTTGAATTTTTGGGACATTTTATAATTTTTATTTTTTTTATTTTTCGGGATATTTTATGATTTTTGAATTTTTTGAGGACATTTTATGATTTTTAATTTTAAGGACATTTTATGATTTTTGAATTTTTTTCAAGACATTTTATGATTTTTGAATTTTTGAGTTATTTTATGGTAAAATAGAAGCGAGCAAATAGATAAAGAAGGTGGTTTCTCGACGCTTGAGATGCTTTCGATTATCTTAACCCATAGCTAAGGTTAAGGAAATGCCCTAGTGATGAGGATAGGACCAACCTAGTATCATTAGCAAAGTGAGCAAGTGAGGGAATCTTAGAGACAATTCACAAGCCATGGTGAGTGTGAAAAAGATCATTCTAAAATTGGAGGATGAATGAAAGATCAAATCTGACTCAAAGGAAAGAGGAGCCAAAGCCTCACATGGCGCCGATTTCTCGATTTTTCACCATGGTACTTGTTCAAGGTGCCCTTTGAAGTGGTTTTCACCACCATTGAGCGAATGAATTCTCTCTTTCTTTATTTCTTTTTTTCTTTTTTTTTGTATTTTTGAGGGACCTTTTTCCTTTTTTTTTGTATTTTTTCAGGACCTTTTTCCCTTTTTTTTTGTATTTTTTTAGGTCTTTTGAAAAGATTGTACCCTCTGAAGCATTTAGGTATAAAACTTGCGAATGTGCATATTGTTGATGGGATCACTAAGCAATTCACCTTCCGGAGTAGATAACTGGTATGCCCTAGATCCATACACAGCAGTGATAACGTATGGACCCAACCAGTTAGGCTCAAATTTACCCTTCTTTTCTCTATCTTGTTGAGTGCAAGGATTTTCATGGAGAACAAGATCCCCAACCTCAAATGTATGCGGTTTCACTTTCTGATTATAACTTCGACACATTCGTTGCTAGTATGCTCTAAGATGATTGAAAGCAGTTTGTCTTCGTTCATCCAACAGTTCCAACTCCTGCAAATGAGAAACTCGATATTCTTCATCACTGATTTGATTGCGCAAAGAAACGCACAAAGAGGGCAACTCGATCTCAATGGGAAAGATGGCTTCAGATCCATATACAAGGGCATATGGGGTAACACCTGTGGGAGTGCGGACACTTGTACGATAAGCCCACAGTGCAGGATTTAGTTGAATATGCCAATCTCGACCAGCTTCATTGACCGTCTTTTTAAGAATTTTGAGAATGGTTTTGTTAGAAGCCTCAGCCTGGCCATTACCTTGAGGATAGTAAGGTGTGGAAAAATGATGTTGTATATGGAAATTTTCACAAAGTTCGCAGACATCCTAATTTTTGAACAGACGACCATTATCTGTGATGATGGATAGAGGAACACCATAACGACAAATGATGTAGTTCAGTATGAAGGTGGCTATTTGTTTTCCAGTGATATGAGTGAGAGGAATAGCTTCAATCCATTTCGTGAAATAGTCAGTGGCAACAAGAATGAACTTATGACCATTAGATGAAGGTGGATGGATCTTTCCCATGAGATCGAGTCCCCACTAATAAAAGGGACATGGTGTAGCAAGAGACTGCAATTCTTGTGCAGGAGCATGTATCAAGTCTGCATGTTTTTGACACTACTTGCATTTTTTAACAAATTGATAAGCATCCTTTTCCATTGTAGGCCAATAATAACCCATACGCAAGAGTTTCTTGGCTAAGGTAGGACCGCTAGAATGTGCCCCACATATACCTTCATGTACTTCTTGTAAAGCAGTTTTGACCTCATCGTGCTCAAGACATCTAAGTAAAGTACCATCGAGACCTCGGCGGTAAATGGTATCGGCTAAGATCACATAGTGGGAAGCTTGACGGATAAAGGTTTTACGAGATTTATTGGATAGGTTTGATGGCAAGGTGTTATCTCGAAGATAGGTATAAATATCCCCATACCATTGGGAATTAGGACCAACAATGAGACAAATCATTTCAGATTGTGGTATATTGTAAGCAGGTTCCAAAAGAGGTTCTACCAAGAACTCACAGTAAGTGGCATTATGTGGCATTTCTACAAGTGAACCAATTGTTGCCATTGCATCAATAGCTCTGTTGTTATCTCGAGGAATCTACTCAAAAGAGATTAATGTGAAATAGGCCTTGAAATCATCCACCATTCTTTTGTAAGGCATCAATTTCTCATCTTTTGTTTTATAGTCATCATTAACTTGTCTGATCACTAGCTGAGAGTCACCAAGAACACGCAACTCAAGGATCTTCCATTGCACAGCTATACGAAGCCCTGAAAGTAATGCCTCATATTCTGCAATATTGTTGGTACATGGAAACTGTATCTTATAAGCTTTAGGTATACAATCCCCTTGTGGAGTGACAAAGAGAATTCCAGCGCCAGAACCACCTTGTGTGAAGGAGCCATCAAAATATAAAGTCCATAGATGTGTAGATTCCATGTTGAAGATTGATTCATCAGGAAACTTTGTAGTAAGAGGATGATCATCTGTCATAGGAGCATCGGCGAGTTGATCTGCGATAGCTTGTCCTTTGATTGCTTTTCTTTCTATGTACTCAATATCAAACTCGCTAAGAATCATCACCCATTTAGCTAATCGTCCTGTGAGTGTTGCTTTGTTCAAGAGGTACTTAAGAGGATCAATTTTTGCAATGAGCTTTGTTTGGTGTGTAAGCATGTAATGTCTCAGCTTCTGTGATGCAAAAACTACAGCAAGGCATGCTCTTTCAATAGGACTATAATTGAGCTCGTATCCCACTAGAGTACGACTGATGTAATAGATTGCATGTTCCTTTCCTTCAGAGTCATGTTGTGCCAAAAGTGCCCCCAGTGCTGTGGTAGTTGTGGATATATATAGAAGTAAAGGTTTGTCATCTGTAGGAGGTACTAATACTGGTGGTGTCATCAAATATTCTTTGATTTCTTGAAAAGCTTGTTCACACTTGTCGTCCCATCTAAATGAAACATTCTTGTGTAATAGATGCTGAAAGGGTTGACATTTATCTGCAAGTTGTGCTATAAAACGACGGATAGACTGAAGTTTCCCTTGTAATGATCTCAACTGTCTGATATTCTTAGGCGGAGGCATTTCAAGTATAGCCTTTATTTTAGTAGGATCAGCTTCAATTCCTTTAGATGAGACAATATATCCAAGGAGTTTTCCAGAGGTTACCCCAAAGGCACATTTCTTTGGATTCAATCAGACCTTGTATTGTTCTAATCTTGTGAAAATTTTA
>VDFB02123521.1:35156-277684 GCA_007258455.2 Sequoia sempervirens | reverse complement strand
AAAGATGTGTCCAATTTCAACATGGAGATTTGATCCATGCCCCAACTTAAGAGTTGTAACCCATGATCACACCTTGGCCTTTATCGCAGTGGGGACTTGACCTCATAGGAAAAATCACTCCCACCTCATCCAATGGTCACAAATTTATCATTATAGCCACCGCATCACTTTACTATGAATTGAATCCATTCCTACGACCCACATAATGGGGTTAGATTACAAATCGCTATGAACTATCTAATTTGTCGTTATGGTGTTCCACAAACCCTCATCTTAGACAAACAGAACACCCTTTAAGAATCAATATATGAAAGAGCTATGTCCAAGATTCAACATCCAACACCAATTCTTTACCCTGTATTATCCCCAAGGCAATGGCCAACTTGAGGCTATGAACAAAACTATCCTGAAAATCTTGAAGAAAATAGTCAATGAAGTTGGTCATGACTGGCATCTACAGCTAAATCCCACTCTTTGGGCCTATCGTACCAATATCCACATGCCTACAGGTGAAACCTTTTTCTCCTTGGTCTACGGATCAAAATCCATCCTACCTATTAAGGTTGAAATCCCATCATTGCGAGTGTCATTACAGAACCTTATCATAGATGAAGAATATAGAGTATCTTGGCTAAATGAGTTAGAATTCCTGGATGGATGTCATCTTGATGCCCTCAATCACTTGCAAGTATATAAAAACTAACTAAAATGGAGTTATAACAATAGGATCAAATGTTGGTCTTTCCAGGTAGGGGATCCTGTCCTAAAGCAAAATTTGAAGAACCTGCTAGATCAAGAGCCTAACTGGTTGGGTCTCTTCATCATCATAGCAAGTTATGGATTAGGAGCATACCAATTGTCAACACCTGAAGGTGAAGCCCTGCAAGAACCAACCAACAACTTGCATCTTATAAGTTTTATGCCTAGTCTTGAAGGGTGTAAATCTGAAAATACAAAAAAATAAAAAAATGATCAAAATCTAAAAAAAAAGAGAAAAATGATTGAAAAAGAAAACAAATAAAATCATCCTCGAGTGAAAACCACTTCGGTGGCGCTTTGGGAAAGTACCTTGGTGAAAACCTGGCAAACAGACACCTTGCATAAATAAAGCACCTCCATCTATTCTTTGCTTGGTTATCTTATCATTCTTTGCATCACCATCCATCACATCCTTCATCCATCGCTTGACCGCATCCTTATCATAGCTTGATGTTGTGAAGTATCGTATCCCCTTAGTACAACTTGGCATATTCCAAAAGGTCAACTTGTCCTACCTATATCGAGGTAGTCTATCATATCACACTGGGGTCAATTCATTCTGACTCACATCGGGCTCTTGTATATCTTAAGGTTATCAAAAATTCTAAAAACATTCATAAAATCTCATCAAAAATCTTTAAAACATTCTTAAAATCTCGGCTAAAATCTAAAAACATCCAAATCTTGTATATTTGAAAATTCAAAATAGTTGCAAAATCCTGTATAGCTAAAATTCAAAAACATTCAAAAAATTGTAAAGTCAAAATCCAAAACATCCAAAACACATCAAAATCCTAAAAAGGTCAAACATCGAAAATCCAAAAAAGTAGTACCCTTGTCGAATTACGTTGTCTTTGAGCTTGAATGTAGGCAAGGTCATCATTGATGTGCCCTTCAGACACCCTAGGTCAGTCCTTTAGGAGTCTGTCATAATAAATTGGCATAAATCAACTATTCATATCTCATTGTTAATAAGTTGAGTCAGTCAAACTACGTGGTCTCTGCTTGTATAACATAGGCAAGGCTTATCTTTGATCAACCCCTGAGGCTCCTAGAATAGGTCTTTAGGTTAGATTCTTAGTCGAAATTCGAAAAATCCCTAAACATCCAGATAATTTAGAAAATACCTAAACATCCAAATAATCTCCAAAAATACAAAAGCATTTGAAAAATCAGAAAATCACTAAACATTTGAAAAAAAAAACACAAAAACATTAGAAAACATTCAAAAGACTTAAACAGCCTCAAATATCTTAGAGAAAAACCCTAAACGGCCTCAAATAATTCAAAAACATAAACATTCACATAAACTTTCAAAAAGACCAAAAACAACCTCAAAACATTTTTAAAAATACCAAAAACATTGAAATATTCTAAAAAAATCCAAAACCACCCATCCCATCCTACTTTCACTTGCAATAAACCTCCATCCATAATAAATCAATCTCACCTTTAACCTTTGGGCGAAACAAACAAAAAACAAGTGTAGCAAGTCGTAAAGTGAATACATAAGTGTGAAAATCAACAACTTATCATAAAGCTCATCATCATCCTAACATCAAACAACCATCTGATCAACATGTCCTAGGATGTATCCTTCCTGTGATGGACATTAGTATAAAAAATCACCTTAGCTAAATTAAACTGGCAAGAGATATAAATAACATTGATTATTTTGCTTTGATCTTTTCTTACAATTTATCTTAATGACCCATTCTGAGGACCTCTCGATGATATCTATCTAAAACGATTTAGAGAGAAAGGAATGGGGCGTCGATCATTATATTTCGTTTGTTGTGCTTGTGGATACAATTGTAAAATAATCTTGGTGCATACTTGCTTAGTTGTGTGTAGGGAAGTTGTTTGGAGTAGGTTGTTGACTATTGCGTATGCTTTGGTGCAATGTATTCTAAGCTTCTAACTTACATTCCAACGAGGTTTCTGTATGTCAAGGTGTGAACAAGAACTATCATATTTGTTTGTAGAGTCAAAGTCCATTACACTAGATACAACGCCATCCTAGTTATTAATACCTTGATGCATCATGTCTACGTGTTATATCAAACAATAAGGAACGACAAAAAATCCTAATCCTGAAAAATGAGCACATCATCATCATGCATCCTACATTTCTCATCACCCTCTCTAATAAAGTCTCGGTGGATTATAGACTTGTTAAATCTTTTAAAGAAATCATCAAAATCAATGGTCATTCATCTTGTTTCTTCTATCTTCTCTCCACGCTAACTTGGTATCATAACAGTCAACAAAAATGTCATCAAATGCATCCATCCTGCATCCACAAGTCATCAACATACATACATCTTGCATCATCATAGCATATCACATCATACATTTTGCATCATCATTTAAGTTGTGACAAATAATATAGATTTGTCATTTTAAACATCTTAAATTGTTGCATCACATATCATAAACATGCATCACATATTATAAGCATATGTCACATTAACCATCCATACATCCATATGCATACATGATCATTTCATAAAACTGCATAGAAAATACACAAAAAGAAGTACATCCATATCATTTGCATACATAATCATAGCATAACATTTGCATATCATATCATTTATCACATGGCATATCATGAAAAGATAATGAAAAAAATATAACATCGCATCCATCCATCTCATGTCTCATCACATATCGCATAAGCATAAGTAAAATGCATCCATACATAATAAAATATAAGCATCTCATATTATTCACATGAAATAAAGTGAAAACATCACGTTATATCAAATCCGTATCATATCATATATATATCAAAAAATGAATGTCATGGTACAATATCTGGATCATTATATGTATATCAATCATAAATACAATATCCACAAGGCCATCGAAAAGGAGCCCATGAATGTATATCTGTGTGAAAGAATGGGGCAACAAAAGTAAAAAAAGTGTCTATACAAAATCGAGCTAGCCTAATGACTGCTCCCCTCTTCGGCTGACGTCTCTGGCTGATCCTCAACCTTGGGCTATGCATCACTCCACTATGAATAATCAGGTTGTCTTAGTGGCGCTGGCACATCACGGTGGTAATGCATCTTATAATATGCCGCATCGGTCACAGCCTCCCTGTACAATCTCGCAGATATAGTCCTGCCTTGGGTAGTTGATGTAAGGGCATCTAACTGCTGTCGTCGCCCGATCTCCTGGTCCCTCTTAACAGTCACAGTTACACCTGCTATCAAGCATGATCTCTCTCTGCTGTAATGGAAGTAGCCCGCTTCCTGGCCTGGTCTCACTCAGTAGTGATCGCCAAAATCTATTGGTGAGCCTTATCCTAATCACCTGTCAAAACCTGCACCTACTACTGCAGTTGTTGGATTTGAATATCTCTGGCATCAGGTGGTGGTGGTTGTATGGGTTGTTGCTATACGGGCTACTACTGACCAATATGTTGTTGAGGAGGTAGTTGTACAACTAGTGGGACCCCCGAAACCTATCCATCTTGGCCATCCTGGTCGCCTTGTCCCTGTCCTTGTCCCTGCCCTTGTCCTTTTCCCTCGACTACTCTCCCTCTGGGTCTCCCTTGTAGAGGAGCACCCACTGGATCTGTTAGTCTATGATGAGGTGTAAACCATGCATCATAAGCAGGCGTCATCTATGCGACCACCTGGCCTTGGTCGTAGGCCCATGGCTGAGCCACCAATTGCCTAAATCCCTCCACTACCTTCAAAGCTGGAATAGTGGGTCGGGAACCTCTCGAGCTGACCTCATGAATATGGCCCTGTAAGCATCATCTAGCATGTCCTGCCGCTCGCCGAACTGTTGTGCTACTCTGTCTGGTAAGTATCGCTCGATTATCATATGCTTGGGACCTAGCATCTACCGAGTTTGTCTTGCAAAGAACAACTGTTCAGCATCATCATACCACATTGGCAC
This sequence comes from Sequoia sempervirens, assembly GCA_007258455.2. Taxonomy (NCBI): domain Eukaryota; kingdom Viridiplantae; phylum Streptophyta; class Pinopsida; order Cupressales; family Cupressaceae; genus Sequoia; species Sequoia sempervirens. The sequence continues at coordinate 273,007 of VDFB02123521.1, read as the reverse complement.
CTTTAGCTAGGGTCGCCATCTGAAGACTGTCATGTCGTCTAGTACCTGCCACTAGTATGGGAGCCCAATCTGTCTAGTGTGTTGTAAGGTAATGGCACCTATGTACTGCCAAACCACGAGATCATATGGCTCAACGTTAACCATCTGCAGTATCAGTCAGAGCACAAAAATATGCTCCCATGCCCAAATGTGAAGCAAAGTCACCCCTGTGCTAATGGCTCTACCATCACAATACACAAAGTTGTGCATGTCATGATATAGTGAGGCTAGCATCATTGGCCTCCATGCAAAAAGAGTCCTGTTGTGCAACATCCTATGCCATGCCAAGCCCCATCTTGGGCTAAACCCTCTACTCCGTCACTCAAGAGCGACCAAACTTGAAATGATGGCTGCAATGATCAATTGGAATGTCGGTACATGACCTCTGTATGACTCAAGTTCAATCTGAGAAGTGAAAAGAACAATGGTCTCCATCTCCATCACCTTGAGACATGCATCGTATTCTGCGTCGACATCGAAAATCACTCGCTCGCCATGTATCAACAAACATAGAATCTTCCATATGTCCTCCAAAGTCATCGTCTCCTTGCTAGTGGGAAGGTGAAAGGATGAAGTCTCACTATGACATCTCTCACATAGAGTAGTCATCATAGCTAAATGAGTCTGGACAACGAGCGCATATGCGGCGTACCATAACCCGATCTCTCCCAGATGCTCCTAGCACAACTCGGATAAACCGTCCAGTCTCTCCAAAATTGTGGGCCTATGCTTGCACGACATTAGTGATGGAATGACCTCTTGAACCCACGAAGCACACGATGTCAAAAAAAAAAAAATTTGACTCAGTTTGTAATTTTTAGATCAAAAATCACAATACCGTCGCTATTTGCAATTCTAAATTGTGACACCTAAAGGCATTTCAAATTGCAAATCACAAAATGTGTCGCCATAGACATATGCGTCATGATTTAAAATTTGGAAACCCTAACCCTAATTTTCAAATCAGGTAGTGCGTCGCTATATACATGTGTTGCTATTTAAAATTGGAAACCCTAATTTTAAATCGCGAACTGCGTCTCTATAAATCGTTTTAGTGTCGCCGATTTTCAAATGGGCATTGCTATATAGCGACAACGCCAAAGTTTAAAATTTAAAGTGCAATAAATGCATCAAAAAGTCAAATTTCAAATCGAGTTTTGAGTTACATACCAGTGGTCCTAAGCCTGGAATCCACTGGTACTCTCGAACTCAATCATAAATGTGTCATGGGAGCTCTCATTGCGCCATTTCGTCAAAAGGTCAGAACTTAAATCGCAAGAATTCCTTAAGGTGTGAATGTACAAATGAATTGAAAGTGACCCTTCTTGGCTTATTTATGCTAGAAAATTAGGATTTTTTGCCATAATTTAACCTTGAAGATAGGTTTATCATCATTTTCACCAATTTTTCCAAACTGGAGCTTATTTTGCATCATTTTTGCATTTTTGGCATATTTCTTGCATCTCAAAGCCTTTCTAGACCCCTGGGGTAGCTTTTAACCTTTATTGAGAAATCAACCCAAAATTCAAAATTTTCTCCCAATTTCTCGAGGGGGCAGGGAATCAACTTTCTCCTTCCACTGGAGCATCTAAAAAATTAGAAATTTTTTATTTTTTGATTTAAGCAGCAGTTTTAACTCGAAGAGCATTAGTCTTTGAACTGAAGTAGCAAGTACCTTGCTTCAAAGAGGGGAAAAATGTAGACACTAAAAATGTCCTAGATAATATCATACACTCGAAATCAAGTATACTAACATCATTTCCTCTCGAAATCCATCCATCTTTTCACTTAATTAATTGAATTAGCCTAGCTAATTAATTAATTGCATCATTTTCCTCTATTAACCTAACACATTTAATCGGGTTAATTCACCCCCTTTCACACTAACATTTCATCTCATTAAATTAAATAAATCTAATTATTTAATTTAATTCCCTAAGTCATCTTATTTAATTAAATAACCCTAAGTTATTTAATTAAATATCATCTCACATTTCATTAAATCATTTAATTTAATGAATATCACTTTATTCCCCAAAACCCCTAATTGTATGATTAAACCTTGTTTAATTAACAATTAATCTAATTTTCCTCCAAAAGGGGAATTTCCCATGGAATATTCCCTCCCTTTTGCACAATTAAACTTTCTTTTAATTTGCAAATGTCTTTCCTCATCCATGAGAATATTCCAAAGAATATTTCTCTCCTCCAATCATCTCACTTGGCTTAACAAGCTAAACTTGTGACCTCTTGAGCAAGTCACCTAGTGACCTGGTGTGCAGTCAAAAGTGTGTTTGTTTGGAAGGAATGAGAACCCTTGATTAAATCTCCATCTTGCATTCTCACCCGTTGATGAGAATCCATGATCCATGCCTCCTATTTCCTCCATCCTTGACCGTTGATTGATCTTTTCAATCTCAACCCTTCATTTCTCATTTGCTCTCCTATAAATAGAACACTATTTGAAGACAAATGGATCCATCTATCAATTGCAAATTTATGTTGTTGAATTCACTCACACTCACACATATTTTACTCACTTTTAGCATATTTTAGTTCATTTTTAGTTGCATATTAGTTTTAAGCTTCCATTAATGGCTTCCATGCATCCATCTTAGCTTGTTTATAAATTAGGGTTTGAATCTTTTAGCTTAAATATCACTTAGATTAGCTTAGCAATTGCATAATTAGATCAATTTTAGCATAAAATTATGTTAATTTAGCTTGCATCATGTTCAATTTAGCATAAATCATGTTTTCATCCATTTATCACAGTGGTTTCATCGTTTCTCTTTAATAGAATCAATTGAAACAAGCTCACTGATCATGGGATCAGGAAAGGATCATCGTTTCACATCAACATGACACCAATTCTAAAACAGGATAAGTTTCAAATGGGGTAGAATAGACATTTTGATGTTTTTATATTTAGAGTGCTTCATTTCAATAAATTTTTAGTTTATCTTTCAATTTGAATGATCTTGTTTGAGATTGAGGTTTAGTGGCTAAATTATGCTTCGATCCATCATGGATCAAGTGTAATCGACCCACACTGATAATACCCGGTCCACAGGAATAACCACTGGTAACAACTTGAACACCTCCCAAATATGGATTTTGATTGCTTTGAATCATCACTTGCCTCATTTGAGGCCAAAAATCAGTCGTGATAAGAGATTGTGAAGTCTGAAAATGAGTATACCAACTGCCCACCATGACTGAAATGATTGAATTAGGATTGGATTTAAAGTTAATCAACATCTAAGAAGATGAACAATTGCTACAACATTGAAAATCATCATCCAAATTAATGCATCTGCTCATGTCCAAGGTTGGAAACATCCTCTCAAGAGACTCCAACCCCACATAAAACCACCCTTTTCTTGAAATATCTCTCCAATCCACTAGTTGATGAGCAAAAAGAACCATCAAATGGCTGGTAAGGACGGGGACAACACCAAAAAATATGAAAATTAGATCCTTATCTCTCCAAAGATTCTTCTTTCTACTTGTAATAATCTTCCTCAAGCCATGTTGAGAATTCCAAACATGAATTTCCAACCATGAATAAACTCCAACACATTGGAAAGAATACCCAACATGTCCCTGAGTACCAATCAAAACCAAGTGCACACTCAAGAAATTGATGTCTTCTCTAGTGAACCCTTGAAGCCTATCCATGGGAGCTTCAACAAGGGAACATGGAACAATCATTGTCTTCAAACCCAATCCCAAGAAAAGATTAGTGTGAACTAAAACATCACTCAATCCAAAGGATGGATTATTAAACATGTAGATACCCTGTTTTGGTCCTTCTTCCTCCCATGCTTCGTGCATAACAAATCTAAACTCTCCTCTCCTTGCTACTGTAGTAAGTTTTTCAAAAATTATCAAAACATGTTTGAACAACACCTCGGTGTCAAAGATGTGGAAGTCACCACAAATCAATAATTCCAACCTTCGATGATACAAATATGCACTTTCAACCTTTTATTTCTTAGGGAAACCCTTCAAATCAAACTCCCCTTGAAGATAATCAATCTTAACAATTACATACTTGATCTCTTCAACTCTTAATTCATTCTTTTGTTCTTTGAGATGATTGAAATTAGCTAGCTGGTCTTCTCTCTCTGTTAGAGCAAATTGAGCATTCTCAAACAAGTTCATTGATTCAAGGTCAAGAGTAAGCTCATCAACCTTTCTCTCACTTCCTTGAATTGCATAAATTGCCTTCTTTATAAATTCAAAGGCATAGTCTCGATCTATAATCCAACATAGATATTTTGATTTCATAATTTCTAAGGAGCCTTTGATGAATTGCCAATTAAAGAGGATGACTCCACCCCTAACTCCTACTTGTCTCTCTTCAATCAAACTATGTGTGCGATCAACTTCGAATAGGACTTACACTTCATCTTCAATGGATATCATGAACTGACCTTTCCACTCATTGATGTGCAAGGATGGTGAAGTAATAGTAGGTTGCATATCAAAATCAGAACTTGGTTTCTTGTCTTCGCTACCCTCATAGTTGCTCCATGACACCTTTTTTTCACTACCCACCAACTAAAAATGCACAAGATCATGAAGAGGATCAGATTCTACAAATTCTTGGGGCCTTTGTTTACAATTAGCTTCACGAAGAGATAAATCTGATTTGAATTTGAGAACCTCTTTAAACTTTACATTAGCAAAGGCCCCATGGTCTTCTAGCTCTATTCCCCCTTCACTGTCTCCTTGATTATATGTTAAAGCAGTCCCCAACTTGATCAATAAGTCATTATGGGGCTTTCCCATACAAGCTTCTTTGTCAAAGACATCTTCTCCTCCAATGGCCATCTCATAGCTTGCATTGAAATCAAAATTTTGATCTTTATCAAGATCAAAGGGAAATTCATCCCACACGGGTTCCTTGACGTCCTTAGGTTCCTTCACACCTAGATCGACCCAAATGTTGAAGGGTTGATTATTTTGATCAAAAAGAAAGTGCTCTTCATAATCCTCTTGGGGTGTTGCCTCTTTGACAAGACACCTCCCCACTCACCAAAACTAATATCTTCATAAGTATCTTTCTCCAAGAGCTTAGTTTGATGATCAAACTCAAAACCACCTAAATCTCCATTATTATAATGAAGTAAAGAATCATCACTGTTAGCTATTTTGAAGATTCTATCCTTCTTACATTCAATAAGCCCATCATGTGAAGGTATATTACTGATTTCTTCATTAGTAGTCACAAGCATACCAAGGAGGTTTTCTTGATTACTTGTCATAGATTCTTCATGTATATCCAAAACTAATGTTGCCTCATTGCACTCATCCTTAGCATGTGCAGACAAATGCATATCGATCAATAGATACAACATTTTATTCTCGTCTTCTACATTAATGACCAACTCATTTATCTGCTATGTCTTCTTCAAGTGAGGCTTCAATTTTCCCTCACACTGATTCAACAAATCTTTTATCAACATACCAACAATAGAAGAATTCTTTCCTTCTTGTTCATAAATGTTTAGCAGAAAAGATAGGACAGATTTTTGAATGTCATCCATCTCATTGATAGTTAAAACCAAAAAATTTCTCATTGCTGCAACTACATCCTCCTCTTGTTCACTCCAAGTTGAAATGAAGGGGTAATGGATCAAATAATATATTTGATCTTGCATACCCAAATCTATCAACAATATACTTGTTCTGAGTTCTGAAAATGTCTTCAATATAGCAGCTATTCTGGAGTACTAATTGCTATCAGTTTCATCAAGATCTTGAAAGCTTTCCACAATCATATGAAGAACTCTCTTCATAGTTTCATCATCATAGGGAACCAAGGGTGCCAAGATTCTCATTACTTCACTGAGGCATGAAGTAATCAGTAGACTAATTTCTTCATTTGCCTGCCTCAACTAATAGGGATGAATCAAAGAGGTCACTGCAGGCGTTAATGCTTTGTTTATCAACTCATAAGGTGATTGCTTCACCTGGCTCAAACATTGTTTCAAAGTAAGAAGTATTCTCACTTCTTCATCCCTTGTCTGACATTCTTTAATGAGCTATGTTCCTGCAGTGTAAAGTGACCTTGCAAAACTCTTTTCTTCTTCAAAAGCCATGATCAAATATGACATCTCACGGTTTCTAAACTTCAGAAAATGTATCATCTTTAGGAACTTCTAGAAGTTGAAACTGAATTATGTTCTACCCTCTGGTGTAGTATTGGATTTCCCTGTCACTCATCTAACAAATGTAGCATTGAATTCACAGGATGGTAGGAGAAAAGACTCTAATACCACTGAAATATACCCCTTAAGTTTTTTTAAAAATTTTCACATACAAATTGCACCCATTAAGGTTAGCCCAATACTCTAAACTAGTTGAATGGGAACCCTTCACTTTTTGATCACCAAGATCCTGATGTGGGCGAGGTGAGAGCCTTTGGTGCAAGGTGATCGTTAGCAATAAACTGGAAATGAAAATACAATGTTGTAGGTGGCTAGCTAGTCATTTTGGAAGTAAAGTGTGGACAGTAAAGTAGGCGGATAACCGACCATGAAGGCTCAACCACTTATTTAGTGGGAGCAAGAACTACAACTAAATACTAAAAGTAATCACTTGACCACTTATTCAACGGGAGTGGGAAATTGTAAAGATATAAAATGTTGAAAGTAAAATAGTTGATCAATACTACAGAACCAACATTTCAATAAGTCTTCTTTTACAATGATTTTATGAAGATCTTAGCTCTAATTTCAATCTAAATGATTTAACGATGTTTTTTATTACAATTATGAATAGGAACATCAAAGAAATATAGCATGAGACTGAAATAATCAGGTCTGATATACAAAACCAGCAGACTAAAACTCAAACCAACAATCTAAGATATCATCAAATTGCTCATATCTTCAACCACACATCTCCAAATCATATGAAATTGAAAGCAAGACATCCACTAATGCTAGGTGACCAAGAAAACATTAGAAAGCAAGACACAAACTGCCCAACATGGGTTCCAAAGCACGAACAAGGGACAACCTATGAGGAAGGTCGACCTTGCTTTAAAAATCCAACCATCAAAGATAAAATTTGGAAATTTGCACAATGAGGCACCTAGAGCATGGGAATAAATAGAGCAAACACCTAGAATGATTAGAAATTCGTACAAGAAGCTATGAATGAAAATCACTTACAACCAAATATGAACCAGCAACTACAAAACTAGAAATAATATCCAAATCTTCAACAATGAAGCTCAATCTGCACTCTGAATTGAAGAAGTAGTCACACTCAGCCAGGTGTTCTCTTTTAAACACGAAATTGATAAAATTGCTAGGAGGTATGTGTTCCTCGAAGCCAAGGGTCTGAAATCATTTCAGCAGCACTTCGTCGTAGTAGAATATGGATACTAAAAGTTGGAGCAAAGCCTTGTATTTATAACACTTTTGAGATAACTCTTGAAATTCCTCTTTTTCCCTCCAAGAGTGGACGCCCAAGTATATTTGACTATTATTTTCAAATAAAACATCTTTTCTCCACATCTCCCTAGGCGTCCAAGGTATATGGAAAATAATAAAACATTAAAATGTTTAATTCCTTCATGAAGGCATCCAAACTCAAGGCCCTCTTTTAAAAACAACATAAAGTTATTCGCCTAGGCCATGGGGCCCAAAAACATTAAAATATGAAAATAACTAAAATTATTCAATTTTCCAAAATTAGCCAAAAGGTATTGAAGGCCAAATTACCAAAACTGCTCTGTTCAAAATTGAAACTGTACTAAATTGTCGAATTGCTGCCAAACATAGCACTGCCAGAAATAACACTTACTAAAAATAACATATTGTTAAAAATAGTTAGTGGTTCCAAACTCATTTTGAGCACAAACCAGGGAACTGTCATGACTTACTAAAAATAGTAAGTGTTGGGAAAGGTTGTCAGATGCAAATGAATGCTACACCATATTGAAGCTCTTTGAAAACCCAAAAAAACCTAGAAACCTTTCCTACATGCAAAGTATCAGATAGAAATGCATGTCATTTTTCATATCATGCATGTTACCACACCCTGAAGCTCTCCAAAAACCCAGAAAGCTCCAAAAAGCTCAATGTCAGACTCCTGCATGCAAGTCATCAAAAGCTCAACTAAAACCTCCTAAAAATAGAAAACCCCAATTTCCATTTCTAACTAGCCTACGAGCCTCTGGAAATAGGCTATCAGTCACTGAAGAGTGTATGGCTAAAATGGGGACATTACACTTTGTCATGAAGAGGGTAGTCCTTCAAATTCCCAACCACTTCACCTACTCTTGCCAACCAAGTGGGAGTAATCCTCCAACTGTCTGATCAATGCGAGCAATGCATGCAAAATATGTTTCAACTTACAAAGTAATCATGTTCACTCTAAATGTCTCAAATATTTGAGTTGAAGTTTAGGGGACATGGAAAAAGGGTGTGATGTAAAGGAGACTACCTTAATCATTCCCTTGTTTGGTTTGTTTTAACATTTATAATAGTGTTTATGGAAAATTGAGTGTGTGGGTGCATACCTAGTTTTTGTGTAATAGTGGGGTGTGCAACAATGGTAATCACAATAGTAAATCCTAAGAGGGAAATCTACTGCAAATATTTTGTTCTTATGATAGGAGTTAGATGGGATATGGAAGTGATTATTATAAGGATTCAAACAAACGAGAAATGAAGATATGTTGCATATCTAGCATATGCAGCTATGGCAAGGGTCTTGGATAATGAAGGGGAAATAGAGGTTTACAAATTCTAAATGGAGAATTTAAAATACAAAGCTTTGTGAGAATGAAAAAGGAAGAAATCTAGATAGGATCTAGGGTAGAGGAATGGTGAATATTTCCTCAAACTTTTAAGCTTCATAATTATAATATTCTACACCTTACACTCTAATGGTGATTCCTTTTATTCCTTATGTGTTGAGAGGAAAGCGAGAAAGGTAATTTTTTAAAATTTGACTTTATTAGTGAACAAAGAGAAAGAATGTGTTTAAACATGTACATAAACTAAGTTTTTGAAGGACTGACTATTGGAAATCTATTAATTTTTAGGGCATGAAAGGGTATGATATGACTTTTTGCTAATTTTGAACTTGGGTGCTAGGGACATTATTGATACAACACTTCAAACTCTATTGTTTCAGGGGATTAGTTTTTAAGGTCAAGGATGTTTGCAGTGTCCTTTTGTGATAACCAAAGGCCAAGAAAAAGTAAAGGTGGACCTAAAACATACTAGGGGAATGGTCACTAAAATGAGTGTAAAAATGTGAGTAGATTATAAAGTAGGCTACTTTTGACCATATAGTTTTAAAAATCATAACATCTCTAAACATTAGAACAACCTCACAGGATAATATGTATCTACTTTCCTTTACAAATGTTTGGGGATTTTGTACGTCTTGCACAACCTCGAAGATGTTTGAATCATCTTCTTCCTTCTCCTTTAGCAATTCATCAATCCGAGCTTAAACATATTTTAAATCTAGTTCTAGGTTAATGTTCCCTTGGTCTATTGGTGAAGTTAAATGGTTTTGAATGTGTGTGTGTGCGCGTGCCTGCACACATTTATCTTGAGAAGGTTGAGAATTTGAGAGCCTGACTTCTCTCTCACACACACACTTAAGCATTTATCTTGACTTCCCTCAAATGCTTAAGGGACTCAAAGGTGAAAAAATATCTATGAACTTAAAATTGAGAATAAAGTGAATGGAAGTAAACTAACAAAAACAAACCAACAAAATATTTCAATTGAGTAAAATACTTGTATTCATCATATAAATAAAAAAAATTCCTTTGGATATTTACTAGCTACATGAATAAACAACTAGTCATTCCAAAGTAAATTGATTACATACACATGAATGATTTATATGAGAATTGCAGAGTAACTCAATAATTTCCACATGATAAATCAATTGCCTTATTTATTTCATAGATACTCTTATACAAAAACTAGAGTAAGGAAACAATTCCAACATGTCCCTTTCCTTGAATGCAATTTTTTTATTATATAAACTCAATAGTTGCCAAGTAACTACAACCGTCGACAACTACTAAAACTATTTCTAGTAACTACCACTAGCTAACAAGGTATTATCATATTAGTTGGTGATAATCAAAACATAACTAATACTAATTATACTATCTACAATGGTCATCAAAGTGCATACAAGAAAGTTCACTCTTGTAAAGTTAAACAAATTTGGTCAAGATCTACCTTATAGATCAAGCCAAATACATCTTAATCCTAGCAAAGATAAAATATATTGTCTTTTCTTATTGTTCATTCTTTTATCTCTACTTTCTTTTAATAACTCAAAGATCTAAGGATGACTAAGACCCATGGAGAAGAATATCATAACCCCGACATACAAACCTCTTAACTTCTAATCAATGACCATGCATATCATACTCGTAATGAATCATGTTAGAAGTGCAATTTTATCTTCTTTCAAGTTGATTATTTGCAAGGAAATATAATAAACAATTGGACTTGTATAACAATAAATCTTTGATGAATGTAAATTGAAAATACTAAAAGATCCTTTGTTTAAGGTTATGGGGTCCTATAAAAATCCTTATTTTTACCCTTATAAAAATAAATGTAAACTCTAAAAAATCTTTAAGAGTTTTAATCTACCAAAGAGTGCAAGTATGATCATAATTTGACTGCTTTATTCAAAATGGAGCTAATTATTTGAACATGTTATTTGTTTTTTATGTTTAATTGCTTGCATATACAAAGTAAAACCCCACTAAAATTCTTGTCATATTGCTTTGATATTTGTTAAGTGCCAACATTTGTATGATCATAATTGATCAATCTCATGTTTCAATCTACCTTGAAACATTATATGAACAATCATTACAAATTTCAAGATACTAATCTAAATTTGAATGTTCAGACCAATCATTACAATTATGTGGACAAAATGTTTTACAAATAGACAAGATTAACAAATGCAACAAAAATGGTATATAGAAACATCATCCACTAAGATAGGTATCAATGATAAAGATTATTTTCCAAAATATGGCAACACCTCATATGATAATTGATACCATCAAGAAGTGTTCCTATCAAAACACTCTTGTAGCCTAGTTATATTGCAATTCACTGCCGGTAGGTCAAGCAAAATTTCACAAGTACACATTGTTAAACATGTAAATATAAATGTCTTCATACCTAAATTGTATGCTATTTTCATCTATATTTTACAATTACATGAAAGTATGTTAATGTTCAACCTTTAGAACATTATTTTCGAATGCATCCCTTCTTACAATTTCACGACGAGAGTCAAGTTGCCAAATTCCATCAACAATGAACTTGATCTGATATGTAAATATAGAATAAACATCAAAATGTAAGGAATTGTAAGAGAAAACACAAACATTGATAGAATATTAACATGTGAAATAAAACTAACAAAGTAGGGATAAAATCTAGTATCTAGATTGGACAATAAGTTACTTCACATATTGCATCTCAATCTTATTTTGTTCTTTTCAAGGACTTGACAGTAAGTTATTTTATATATTGCACTTCAATCCATTTGTATAATATCTTCTATAAATTGATTCACTTTACACATTGAACTTCAATTCAATTGTATCCAATTTTGTTCATTTCATGTCATATGATCTAATTTTCAAAAAAACTCAAGCTATCAAAGACCTATTTACAAGAATGTCGTAGGCCATATACCGCCTAGATTCATCAAAATATATCGATTAGTGTGATGAAGAAGGCTAAGGAAAGTTTATAGTACATATGCATGAAGCATCACTTATTTTTTAATCATTTGTTGTATGTTAAGTAACACTCAATAACAAATGTTAAGCAACACTAGACTACTAGATTTAAAGGAAATTTTCATTTGTAATCCAATCATTTATAACTAGACACAAGCTAATTCATTAGCGAGTTATTTTTTAACAAATTTTTGGATAGGTGTTTTCATTCCCCAAATTTCACATTTCTACTATCCCTTCACTACCCCCTTCCAACTACGAATGGCAAAAAAATAACAATTTAAATATCTTCATTGAAAACAACCTATTGAATAATATACATTTAATATTAAGATTTCGATCTTCACTTTGCTTTCGATAGTTTCTACGCCATTCGTATTGTCGTAGCTTTTGATGACCTCTATGAATAGCGCATCATCGCCCACTGTTCTTCCACATCACAATCGGGAATCTCCTCTATCCACGAGGAATTGTTCGCATGGATTTTGTAGGAAGGAAAATCGAAACCCGAATGAAGCTAGGGTTTGGACTAAAAACGTTGAGCCTTCTGCTTGCGACAACCCAGGTGAAAACACGGAGGAAAAATGTTACTCTCGAATCCGCTACCGAAAGCCTTTTGTAGCTCAACCAAATCCAACAAGGGAGGTGATGAGGATTCTTCCTGGGGCATGCAAGCTACGGTGGAGGATGTGGCTTGGCGCTTCGTCAATGGCGATCATTCCACCGAAATTACTAGCAATCTAGGGAGAATGGCCCTGCGATTGGCCAAAATCAGCAGCATTTTCCAAAACCTTTTGCTTCGGTTATCTCCTGTCCATAGCCCTACATGACGCTTTTTGCGCTTGGGACTTCGCCTCCCACCTCTAATCTATCATCTCTACGAGAAGACGCATTCAACAAGCCTACGAAGGGTTTTACATATTAGAAAGGGCTTCATACAAAAAGTAAATTTTTTTTTTTTTTGATAAAAAGGAATATTGCCTCTGTTGTTTCTGATCAGGCGAAGATCAGGCTTCAAAAATCAAATGGAGTTTCTCCCTTGGATAAAAACCCTCCCATAGTAGAATTGGGTAATGTAGCATTGGAAGATGAAGTTGCACACAAAGATCACACTCTAATCTCGCTTCCACAATTATTGGTCCAGCTTGGCAGAGGTTAAGTGGATCATCGAATGTGGGCAACCTATCCTTGATGGTGAGATCTTTGTTGGCCCCTATTTCAAAGGATTTTTTTGGCACTGCTGCTTTAGAAGAGATTGTGGGTCTAGGGCAAGTCTTAACTAAGCATGAAACTATGGTTTCCTGAGTTCAACCCCCTTACAGAGATCCATAGCAACTCCAATATGGGTGAGATTACCCAATTTTTCATTGCATTTCTGGGGCCCTTTGTGTCTATCCTCTATCGGCAACTCCATCAAGAAATTCATTGTTGGGCCAGCTACTTCTCAACCCCACTCTTCCTTCCCTATCCACTCCTTCCCCTTTTGCTCGAATGCTGATAGAGATGGATCTCTCCAAACCTCTACTTGGAGAAATTGGAATTAAGTTTAGAACCAATCAACCGATTATGAAGGATTGGTTTTTAGATGCTTACGACGTTTCTCTACAGATTACATGGAAAACGAGTGTGCGAAATTTGCCCCTCTACTGATAAGTCCCTTCCCAAGAAGAAAGCAACTTGGTGGAAAGAGGGGGTTGAGCTTTCTCATTGTTAAAGATGGCGTTGACGATGCTCTTTTTGAAACATCAGAGTCTCATGTCTCTCCAACAATAGGGGCGATTCTAGAGAATGGCACATCCTCCCCTCCAAATATTGCAAGCAGATTGGAACAAAATGCATCTCCTTTGGTGGAGGCACCTACACAATGTGATAGATCTGATATTGAGAAATTTCCAGAGGAAAAAATAGATCAATGTGAAGGTGCTTTTTTTAAAGCAGAATCAGTATACAAAGTGGCCTCAAGGCTGGTTGAGGATTCTTCAGATAACTTTAGGCCTGTAGCAGAAGAGCCCAATAAGGAATACAATCAATAGACAAAAGTCCAGCGGAAAAAGAAAATTGCAAGAAATGAGGAAAGCAAAATGACTACGCTCCCATGTGAAGATAGGTAGGCATGAGTCACTAAGAAAATAGCTTACAGTGCTCACCATCCGGATAATTAAAATAATGACATAAAACTTTTTGTACAAAGTTGGAAGGTAGTTTTTCATTTTGTAGATTCGTAAAGGGTATTTTGTGATAAAACCCCACAACGTAATGAACTGGTCTGATTTGGATTTTATATCAATCCAACTAAAATCTATCTAATTTTTATCATTAATTTTAATGAAAGGGAACAGTTCCCCAGGTCGTGTTTACTTAGCATAAAAATAAAAAATAAAAGTAAAAACCCAATCAAATTCCTAAAAAGCCATCCTACATGAACATAATGAAGATCTTTACCAGATGAACCCTTATTTAGGAAACTTCACTCCCCCTATTCTATAACTACAAGTGAAAACGATTAGAAGTGGGGATTATTGTAAGTGAACTCTTTATACAACTTAAAATGACCTCACTGATCATTTTGTCAAGACTTGTCAGGACATTGCCTCCAAAGCATGAGATGGTGTGGGTCAACTTACGTACTTATTGAGAGGTGTGTTGTGGATCATTTTTGTTGCCTCGGTTACCTTTCCCGTTGGTGTACTTTTACCTTATATTTGTCCTTAAGCCTCCTCATTTCAATCTTTAGATTCTTGTTTTCTGTTTCTTTCATCCTTCATTCCCTTCATCTTTCCTTTATTGTTCCTTCACTGTTTGTCTAACATCATTGACACTATCGATAATATTATGTTTGCCTTCCTATCTATCGAACATTATCAATTGGGCAACGATTTTAACTATTTTGGAAATACAATTTTAGTGGTTGGATCTCATTCAGAGCTTTTCCTTTATTGTTTCCAAAAGAAGAAATCAAAAAACGATTTTAACTATTTTGGAAATACAATTTTAGTGGTTGGATCTCATTCATAGCTTTTCCTTTATTGTTTCCCAACGAAGAAATCAAAAATCTGCTCTGCTCATGCTTGCATCTACCCTTAAATGTTTCTTAGAGGTCTAGAGGAAGGAGTATTTTACCAAAGAAAGACAAGTTGCACACAAGGACAATAAATTCAAAGATAGGTTAGGCACCTCTGACGCATATCATGTCTTTAGAGTTCCTATTTGTGGTCTACTAGGGTTGCTTCTATATGCCTTGAATTCACCTGCATCCACCTCTTGCTAAAATGCTTAAGCCAAGGGTGAGGTTACTGCACCAAGAAGTCAACCGTAGGTGAGTATTTCTAAACTTACCTAATTCATTCCTTCGGGTTTGATTCTCATTGTATGCTTGTTACTTTATTATTGCACGATATTGTAAATCTTATTGTCATATTGTTCTACATTTTGGCCTCACCTTTATTGTCCTTTACCTTATTGTCTTCCATTTAGCCCCTAGCTTAGTTGGTCTTTACCTATTTTCCTTACATTTAGCCCTTGGTTTAGCTATCCTTTACTTGGATACCATTTCACCTTGTTCTCTAATACACTATCCACTAACATATCATGTATGTATAGATTGTGATGGTTTTATGTCAACTAAAAGAGGTCTTCCATCTTTTTATCTATTTAGAGATTGATATTAGTAGACATCATGTTAGTGTAAACATTAATAGTAAACTTGGCATGAATCTTACCCTCACTTTGGTTGGGTCAATTTTTTCCTTTAGGCCAAATCCCTCAAGAAAATCTATTTCTACCTTCTAAGCATGGATTCCCTTTGATACTTTTTCATCCCTCTTATTTTCCTCTTCAAATGTTCCTTAATTCCATTTCCACCTTTGTAGGATCAATTTATCACCCAAAGACACTTCAAAAACGTCTTCCCTTTGTCAAAGAAGACCCCCCAACACCATCATGCCTAGCTCAACCTTAGGATCTACAATCACTACCATTTCTCTTACTTCCACCCAAAACACAACTTCTACTCTAGTAGAAACACTTGAACCCTTACAAGTCATGGATTGATTTGCCCAAATGTAGACCTCATACAATACTCAAATGCTTCAATTACAACAAATGGTGCAAATGAAAAAATCTTGTCAAAAAGTCACCTAAGGGAATCCTAAATAAATTCCTTCCCACCCTCCCATTGTTAATGGAAGACCTTTCCCTTAACCATCAATCAAAACAAACTCATGAAATCCTTACAAAAACAATCTCTAGCTCCATGCACCATAGTCATTGACATTGGTTCCATCACTTATGATGCCTCTAAGGATTCTACCCTTTATCTCAAAGTTTTTGACAATCCCTGCAAAGATTGGGTCGATATCAACCAATATGCAACAACCAAACTCTTTTACAAAACCTTGGTATAATCAACTTCAACCTCACTCCATCCTAAACTTTGAACAACAAATCAATGCCCTTCAAGGATTCAAATCCAACACCTTACCTAGGAACAATCTACAAAAAATTACGAATGCCAAACAATTTGCACATGATTTTGCCAAGCATTTGAAATCCTTGGTAGATAAAGCCAGAGACAACAAGGTCAACCATAGCTCATTGAAAATTTTCCTTGTGTCCTTAAAGCCCAATCATCAATAGAAAGTGTGTTCCTTCTATCCTACAACCCTAAAAGAAGCCTTTGGGCAAGCTAAAAGACAAGACTATTTGAGGCATACCTTAACCTCAAACTCAATCCACTACTAAGCTCCACAATGGTCTTGAAGTCATTAACAATGGTGAGCCCAATTCAAACCCCCACACAAAATCCTCTCAATTTCTCTCCCCTAAAGATAAAAGTTTAATATTCTTTACACTCACACGTTAATCCTCAGGACACAACCAAACCCTCGCCACTTCAATATGACCCTAACAAATTTTGTTGGTAGCATTCCAAGTAGGGTTGTTTCCATGAGATTTCTTGTGACTTCAAAAACAAAACTTTAACTTTACTACTTGGCAATCATTTGATCATGATGCCATGATACATAGTGCTAGATAGATTTAACTTCTCAATTGTCAACAAGAACCTTGACCTAAACCAACCTCCTCTCCATACTAATGCTAAGAATGTCACATAGAAACAATCACCTCCCAAGCCAATCCTACCTAGGACTACAAATCATCAATTAGAGTTGTCACAATAGTTGAAGGCTCTTCTAACTACAACATAGTCAATTCCCAATATGTAACACTACCAAGTTCAATTGTAGCCAAAATCTAACCCAAAGGACCATATCACCACCCCAAACACTAGAACACATTCTTATGAAGAACTCATCCACAAAGATACCACATTTGATTCCCCTACTCATCGATGACTAATTCTAAAGACCAACCACAATTACCAACCCTCATAAAAAAACAATTGAGCCAACCATTTTCATCCCAATGCTTCCAACTTCCAACCAAGAAAGTCTGGTATATATGAAAACCATATATATGGAAGTTTCTCATAAAAGCTTAACACCATGCCTTGAAAAGACCCGTTCACAAAACTTATGCATGTATCCTTACATTATAGAACAATCTTGTAGTGCCCCAAAAAACTCAATTAAGGACACAACACAAAACACCAATTTCAACCACAATTAATTGACTAACTTACAAAAATTGATTGCAATGCATGTAATTCATTAGAACATACCAACACTTAACCATACCATCATTAAATCATCTCATGAGGTCTAGAAGGACAAAACAATTGTTTGATATATCATAGCTAAACTTTCAAGTAAAAACAAAAACATGATTTAAAAAATTATATCATTTGGATAGAATAACTAAATTCACCAGCGTTTGTTACAGCCCAATCATAGTTGTAACTCCTATCATGCAAAATTTTACTCTAACAAGAGAGAATGACATGAATCAATTTGAAATAATATTCTAATTTGCAAAGATGAGATACAATAACTCATTGTGTCAATTAATATAACATAATGTATCATTCCAAGTCATTACACTAAGTACTCCAAAACTAGAATCTAAAAGTGCAACTCTTTTAGCTTAACTATAAGATGTCACTAAGGAATTTCTCCAGCTTCAACAAATAAGATGGATGAATTCCTTAGTGACATCTTATAGTGAAGCTAAAAATGTTGCACTTTTAGAATCTAGTCTTGGAGTACTCAGTGAAATGGCTTGGAATGGTACATTATGTTATTTCAATTGACGTAATGAGTTAGTATATTTCATATTTGCAAATTAGAATATTGTGTCAAATCGATTCATTTGTCTTTCTCTCTTGTTAGAGTAAAATTTTGCATGATGAGAGTTACAATTGTAATTGGGCTGTAACAAACATTGGTGAATTTAGTTATTCTATCCAAGTGATGTAATTTTTTAAGTCATGTTTATGTTTTTATTTGAAAGTTTAGCTATGATGTATCAAACAACTGTTTTATCAATCTAGACCTCACGAGATGACTTAATGATGATATGGTTAATTGTTCTTGTGTTCTAACAAAGTACTTGCATTGCAATCAATTTTTTGAGTTAGTCAATTAATCGCGGTTGAAATTGGTGTTTTGTGTTGTCCTTAATTGAGTTTTTTGGGGCACTACAAATCCTCCTTTGTCAACTTTTGGGAGTATAAAACAACAATCAAAATCCAACATCTGAGCAACCAACAAACAACCTAATATTGACATCCTAGCTATCAACACAACTACAACCAACACACTCAATACCATAGAATTTCCTTTAGAAACAATTAATTCTTGTACACCTAAATTTTGTATCCTTGTCTCTCACATCATTAACATCCCTTTATCAAAGTACAAAAAAGTGGCCCCTAATGCCCACATTACCATAGAAAATTGCAATGACGATGAACCCAATAAACCTCAAACCAAATGCAATACCACCATCCTACCCTAAGCCATAGACATGCTCCCATACTTAAACAATGTAAGTGAGAAAGATGCACCATGTAGTGTTGATGGAGCCATACATGATGATGAATTTAAGTGCATTGAGGAAGGCATAGCCAAACTCTTTAAAGAACCTACCTTATATTTACACATAAATTTAGCAAGTTAGGCATCACAAACAAGTTTGTACTAAAAAATGCCCAAAACAAACTCACAAAAAATACTTTTGTCATATAAACTTCTTATGATGATGATTACTTCATATGAACAAGCCCACCATCTATACCTCCATTACCAACAAGTAGCTCATAAGCATTTCTTTACCCATAGGTTGACAATTGCTTGAAAACTCACTAACTGACAAAATTAAAAAATCACCTAAAAACTTCTTGACTCGCAAGTTTTTGTGAGAAATCAGGTTACCAAGTCACTTGCGTAAAAATTCAAGGTGAACTTTTGTAGAAAATCAATTGACTTGCCAAAAACTTGTGAAGAAATGACGAGCATGACCTAAAAAACTCATCAATTGCAACTGGTTTTGGTGTGCAAACAATTGATTATTTCCTTGTGCATTGAAATTGTGATTGCATATGCAAATACCCTTCCCATAGTTGTAAAATGCCTTCATCTTCATTCACAATAGTAGAATGCCCTCAATGTTACTAAATAAAACAACCCTCACAACTACAAATAAAAATGGCATTAATATGGCCACAATCCTTTGACTTCATGCATTTGTTGCAAAACTATGATGACCATGCATATGCTACAAAAATGTGACGACCCGATCATGGTTTTGTGCTTGATGGACATTTTCACTGATTTAGGGTTTGTTACTGCAATTTAATTTGTGTATGTAATGAATGTTTGATTGTAAGAGATAAATTGTAGGTTGCAAAATTATTATGTGAATTTTGGAAATTTATGTGCTAATAGTTGAGATTCTCTTCACAATGTTACATGTCTGTCCAATCTTATAGAAAAGCTATGTCAAATCTTGTTAAATTATGTAGCATTTGCAAAAGATTCACACAAGGTTTTATGCTTGTTCACAGATATAATGGATTATTCCAAGAAATAATGAAATTTGACTTTTTTTCATTTTTTTGGTTTTGTGCTCGTTTGAAGAATTACAATAGATTGTTTTAGTGTTTTATGATTTTTTAATCAAAATTTAATTTGCATATGTAATATGTGTTTTATTTTTATCTAAATGTGAAATGAGCAAAAGTATCTTTTAAATTACAGTAACTTCAACTTGGTTGTAGAATTTAGTAAAATCTTTTTGTGCTTGTTTGCAAAAAACTCAAAGGTGTTTTTTAGTGCCTTAGGTTTAATGTCTGAATTTTTTGCCAAGTTTAGATGAGTTTTTGTTGAGTTGTTGAGTTTGCATCAAACTTGAGCCAACTAAGTGTTGCCAAGTCACAAGTTTCTACAGTATGCCTTTATCCATAAGGTCAACTCGGTCCAAATCTCCTACATTAATGATGCACCTAGCTTTGATGACAATGATGATGACCAAGAAGCAATACTATTCCAGCCTCTCACAAACCCAACCTTAGAAATCCTAGATGGGTCTTGAATCTCAATTACACTCAACCTAAGGTCCAACAATCCCTCTTCATAACCCTACATGTTGTAGATATATCCTCACTACCAACTAAAACGGTTGGTGATGTTCACCTCTCCTTGCCTATAGAAATGGTTGGTGATTTACAATCCCTACCACTTTCCAAAATGGTTAGTGATACACAAGACATAATTCTCCTCTTTGACCAATAGTTTCCAATATCTTTGCCAATACATTCCACCCCACTAGGGCGTGCTTCTTATCCAAAAAGGGGCATTCACTTGCCACACGAGCATTTACCAAAAGAAAAAACAATTGTCTACAAAATTATTTAACTCATTTTCTCCACAAATGTAAAACCTCTTAGAGAAATATCAGCCATCTAACATATCCAAAAACTTATTTAGAAGATCCAAATTTCTACCTCACTCTAGACATGTGGGCATCTCACAATGCCCAATCTCCCTCAGATTGTTGAATTTTTCTTTCCAAGTATGGAGCACTCTAACAATTCATCCATTAATCAGACTCATAACATTAAAACCTCTTCTAAAGAACGACATAAATCAACTATAATAATGACACCCAACAAGTGTCCAATTCTTGAAGAAATTCTACACTTAACAACACAAATATCATGCTTTTCATATCATTTCACATTCTTTCATATTATTATGTTATCCATTACCACCATTTCCTTTGTCAATAGATTCCTCTTGCATCTCATGTAGCTCACTCTTGCATTTAATATGTTAGAATTGTGAAAACACACAAGAAGCATGATCAAACAACAAACGAGAACATCTTCCATGCACGAGAGTTGCAAACAATGATTTGTTATTTCCTCAAAAAGAAAAACTTACAAGAGATTTCACTTAGTTGAATAATACAATGAAGGAGAGTGCTTATAAGAGAAAACCCTAAATGAGAAAGGGATTAGATCATGACAAGTGTCAACATCACATGTGATGAGACAAAATGATCTAATAAAAAAAAACTCCTAAGTTTAGCTCAAGTGCATAAAGTGAAATTAGCCTAATAATCGATTAAAAATTAATTAATTATTAGCTAATGAATGATTACTCTAACACCCCCCCCCCTCCCCCAAGTGTAATTTAGGGAGTAGCTAAAAACTCGAAAAGCCAATGCATAAAAAAATAAAGAATGCATGAATGGGTCCCAACAAACAAGGCATGATGAGGTACCCATGTACAAAAAATCTAATCTCTCATAACTAGAGAAAAAGAGAAAAACTCATGGGAAAAACTCTTCTCCAAAAAAGAGAAAGGTGAATAAAGGACTAAGAAGCCTCCAAAACAATGTCCCAAAAAGAATAGGAACATGAAAATCATCGTTGAAGCATGAAGTTGTAGACAATCGTCAAAAGATGACTACTATAGTGTTGAAACGAAGAACCTCTTATGAAAACAGAAGATGATCAGGATCAAGAAGACAAGAATCTGCATAAGTGCCCCCAACGACACTACTCGAACAATGATCAGATGACAAACATCTGGCAATCGAAGATACAAATGGCATGTGAATCTGCATGAGTGACCCCAATGACACTACCAAACCATGCAAGAGTAAACTGCAAGTAAAAAATATAGATACCAATAGTCTAAAGAACACTAATCAAGTGATAATAGATTGCCTCTAGAAAATAGGAATGCAAGAGTGTCCATATGGTAAGTGTTCCATCTCATCGAAATGCATGGGTAACCAACCGTTGCATCTGCTTAGTACATAGGAACAAAAACTAGATACATAGATCACTCTAAAACGAAACCAAGGAAGCATTAGCACCAACAGTAGAAACCCCCCCATAATGTTGACAAGGGAGAGGCAAGACAAGTCCACTAAAACTATGTGTCACCAAGAAGTGCATTAAGGAGAACCAAGAACATCATATGTGCATACGAAAGTTCTTGCAACTAAAAAAAGGTGTGCAAACAAAGCACACACGCATGAGGCAAGAATCATTGGGATTCGATGTTGTTGTGGAAGGGACACTCACTTGACAAAGGTGTGACAGCAAAACAAAGGCACTACACAACCACCATCCTCCCCTTGTTGATGTTGTAGCTGCGGGCTACATACTTCCACCATGTTGTGAACAATAAATTCATATAGCCTAACGGCTATTCATTTAATCAAAGTGAAGAGGCACTTCACTTGGCAACTATATTATTTTTAATTGGGCCGACCCTCCTTGTAATTCGCACCATTTATTTGTAATTATATTTTCCATATGTGGCCGACCTTGTTCATGAAGAGGTGTGACCTCTTGCTCACATTGTATATATACAAGTTCATTTCATTCATTCAATGTATCAAGTCAAGTTCGTCTATCATTCCATCTGCAAGTGCGAATCACTTCTACAGCAGTGCAAATTTATTCAAGGAGTGAGAATTATTCAGTTTGTGAGGTGTTGGATATTGGCCTTGTGATTGGCCTCATTGTAAAGAGAATTGTTGCCATTATTTATATATATAAGAGAGATCTTTGTTGTTGGGTTTTTCCCTCAAGTGGAGGGTTTTCCCAATGTATATGTTGTGTCTATGTGTTTGAATTTGAATTAAAATCTGCTTTTTCACATCTGATCATAAAAACTAACACCCCTCCTCCACCCCCATAGCATTTTATAACCTAGTGCGAGTACAAAAAGGCACAATAGGATGTGTAAAATCCTCCAGAAACATGTAAAATAGTGGCACTTTATCTCAATGCATCTACAAAACAGAAAATGCATACAAAAGATGTTTGCAATGCCCAAATAAGACAAAATACTGCAAATACATGTAAAATAGCCAAAAACAAGT
Organism: Sequoia sempervirens; assembly: GCA_007258455.2. Taxonomy (NCBI): domain Eukaryota; kingdom Viridiplantae; phylum Streptophyta; class Pinopsida; order Cupressales; family Cupressaceae; genus Sequoia; species Sequoia sempervirens. The sequence continues at coordinate 249,894 of VDFB02123521.1, read as the reverse complement.
CATCCCACACAAATAGAAAGGTTCCAAGAGCTAAAACGTTCAAGTAATTCACCAAAATGTGAAAACACAAAAAACTAAATAAAATGTACCTAGAGAAGATTCTAGAAAAGTGCATGGATAGCTGCGAAGAGCTCTGAAAGACCTTTCCAATGCCGCAAAAATAATGAAAAATGGAGAAACTAGTCAAAAGTTGTGAGCTCGGGAGTAAAAACAACACATCTGACTTCAACAGGCAATAAAATGTACGAACAACAAAACATAGTTGGCAGACTCGCAGAAAACTCGCCGAGTTTTCAAAAACTTGCGAGTTTTTTTGAGTTTAACTCGCGAGGTTTTTTCTCGGACGAGTTTTTCCGAGTTTTTTCGAAAAACTCGCGAGTTTTTGCCGAGTTTTTCAAAAAACTCGCGAGTTTTTGCCGAGTTTTTCAAAAAACTAGGCTATGCAGAACTTAAAGCTGAAAAATGTCTTTTTTGATGTTTATTAAGCAATTTTTTAAGTTCCCGAGTTTTTCCGAGTTTTTTCCGAGTTTTTGGTGAGTTTTAAAAAACTCTCCAATTTTTCCCTTGGCGAGCTTTTTGTTGGGGCGAGTTTTCCAACTATGCAACAAAATCTTGTGATGAGACCCACACCACTGGAAAGTACACAAAACCAACTTTTTGACAATATCTTGTTTGCCCAAATTTCGACACCGTATGCCCAAGTTATGGCCAAAAGGAAAAAAACTACTCTTTTAGAGCAAAAAGGTGGCTTGGAGGGGAGCAAAGAGTCTATCGTACAACTAACGTCAACGAAATATTCCCTGACGATCAGGAAAAAATTCAGTCCCCTGCAAAAAAATATAGCAAACAAAATATTTGCCCACAGTAGCCTATCACTGGAAAATTGCGATGGCCACCGAAAAAGAGGAAAACAATCACTAGAAAATAAAAGATTCCCCGTTTTTAGTGTAGGTTGTTTGATTTTTGGTTTGGAAAAGGTTCAAAGTGTCGCTGATAGGGGTTTGTGGACCCACTGGCAAGCCATGTGGACCTGTAGGCATACGAGCCCGCAAGGGCTTACACGTGCAGGTACCCTGTCTGCAAGATTTTTTAATACCTTTTTTTTTTAAAAAACGAATACAAATGCGTTGTGTAGGTTTCGTACAACCCCTGTGCAATTTTTTTTTGCCTCAACAGCTCCCAACAACGAATATAGGAAAATTTATAGTCAAAAATCATCTATTCGACCTCCTGAATGCAATGGCGAGGTCTGATTTGCTCCAGCACCCACCAAAAAAATGTTGAAGCCCAAAACTTACAAAAAATGATGAAGATTCTAGATTTCACTTCCATAATCCTAGTTGAGAAAAAACCCTCAAAAATGGAGAAAAGATCTGTTGAATCTACGCTCTAATACCATGTTAGAATTGTGAAAACACACAAGAAGAAAGATCAGATAGCAAACAAGAACACTTTCCACACACGAGAGTTGCAAACAATGATTTGTTATTTCCTCAAAAAGAAAAACTTACAAAAGATGAAGAGCTCTCACTTAACTGAATAATACAACGAAGGAGAGTACTTATAAGAGCAAGCCCTAAATGAGAAAGGGATTAGATCATGACAAGTGTCGACATCACATGTGATGAGACAAAATGATCTAATAATAGCTCAATCTAATAAAAGAAAAAAACACTCATAAGTTTAGCTTAAGTGCATAAAGTTAAATTAACCTAATAATCAATTAAATATTAATTAATTATTAGCTAATGAATGGTTACTCCTGCACTTCATTTAGCCTTAGCTTGCATCTCACTTTGTACAAGTCATATATGTAAAATTTCTTGGTTCTCTTGTCATTGTGTATGTAGTCTCTAACTTAAACCTATCTCTTTAGTCTATTGGCTCTTATCCTTTTCTCCCATTGCACCACTTCCTCAAACAATATCCCTTTTCTCCCCCTTATTTCTACTCAAGCTATCCCTTATAGGATCTAGTAATGGCTAGGAGTACCTCTTTTCCATTGAAATTCAATCATATTCTTGTAACCCCAACATTGATTTCTCCTTCCTATATTTTTCATGCATAATTTCTTCTTCTCTTGACAGTTTCAAACTTCTTTGTTAGCATATCATTTTTCCCTTAACTAGAATTATTTGGTCCTTCTTCACAATTTTTCCCATTCCCCTTGCTTATGGCAATACAAAGGTATTCAAAATCACTCTTTTATAAGGTGAAAATCTAGAAGCATCTAAACATCTAGGTTTAGGTTCCCCTCTCCTAGCTAGGTGTAAGCTCTCTATGTTGTCATTTTACACAAACATTGTTGACCTTCTAAATAGTAAATCCATATGGAAGAGGAACAAATAAAAACTCAAAAGGAAAAACACAAATTAAAAAATTAAAGCACAAACAAAAGAAAGAAATGCCAAAAATCAATTTGAAAAAAAAATCACAAGTACAAAAGGTGTGATGATATTATATTTGTTGTCATTTCTCCTTTTCTAATCAAAAGTTCAAAGTCCACAATTGGTTTGAATAAAGAGTCAAAGTCCATTGGGGTGCGGTATCAATAGACTTGATTAGGAGATCTCATATACATTGTTTCATCCACCTTTTCACAAAAGTTTATAATCCTCATAATTGGTTGTTATCTTTGGATCCTAAAGAATGAAGGAAAATTTATGAGAAGGTAGGCACCTTTGCTTTTCATGTTATAACATCATTTACCACCTCCATGAGATATGCCTCATGCTTCACTAGTTAGCCCAAGTCCAACCCTACTAAGTGTGCAAAGTTTAGAATCTCTTATACCTTATGTCTCTTATATTGCACAATTTTTTTTGTTTAATTTGTTTAGTTATTTGATATTTCTTTATAGATTGATTGTATAGTTTTATCTCACACACAATTTCTTTGAATGCTTTTGTCACACAACTGTATTGTATTTATTCCTAGATAATTCTCCCTTGCCAAAGAATCAGGAACACCTTGCAATATACACATGCTCTCCTCAAGGGATTGGAAGGAGAATAAGAAGAAACCATTGGACATTGCAACCACTTGAAACTGACCACAACATCACTATTCGGATGAGCTTGAGAACCTCCCAATGAAGGCATTCCCCATGCAAGTAGAGGGTTCCTCAACCAAGGCATCTAGAATTCTCAACAGGAAGCAAGGGCCCTTAGAGGCAAAGGAAGCTTCATGCCAGCTAGAAAAATCCCCAGGCATGGGCTCAACAAAAGGAGGTTTGGCCAACACATCAAGCGTAGGCTTGGAAAAACCCTCCACCAAAGCCACTCCAATACCAGGATCTTGCAGCAACGGAGGGACTGGAGGGGGAGCAAAGGACCCAATAACATCAGAAGGCACCTCAACAAAGGCATTACCTTCCCCAACACCAAGCTGCAAGGAACTCACGCATAGTGATTTGGACACACGACACCCGCCGCACACAATCCCCTCATTCACAAATCCTTCCTCAATAGGATCCTTGGTCGGAAGAACAAATGCATAGGAAAGAAAACCCTTTCGCAGACCCAACGAAAGACCACTATTCAAAGTCTCATTGAGATTCGTCGACATAGAGGAGGTAAGGTAAAGACACTTCAATCTAGCATTGAGCAGGATATCTAGAAGAAGCTCATCCCTATCCATGCCCCAGAATCCTCCCAACCCTTGACATCTTCATCGTCTTTGTCATCTTTGACCTCTACATCGTCAGAAATCTCCCCACCCACTAAGGATACGAAACCCCCATGTTCTCTCTCACTCCTACTGAGTAATCTAAATAAGTGTTTAATATTAGAGCCTTAATTGTTATTAAAATCTCACACAATCAAATCATAGGAAGTGCAAGGTTCCTACACATTATCCCTCTATTTATCTTCCTACCCACTTAGCATTATCTCAAATAGATTCATTACAGTAAAAAATCAAATGAACTCCATTCTAGTTGAGAGTGATCTAAAAAGCAGTTTAGAGATAGAAAGAAGACATTTGACCGTTTTGAACAAAGTGTACAGTGATTTGCACCTTTGCCAAAGCCTCTAACTCGAGCAAAGCCCTTGTTAGATGGTCATAGTCCTTTCAACATTTAAGTTACCCTTTACATTTCATAATTGACAGACAAAATCAATGCTCATTTGAAGTCATATGACACTTAGCATTGGCTTAATCTGTATGAAGAGTCGGATTGGGAGATAACTTCACAAAAAGTTTTAAAAAATTGACAGTTAAAATATAGAGAAAACTATTTAAATTTCAAAAGCAAAAGTTCAGACAATTTTTTTTTAGGTTAACTTTGCACATTTTTCATGGTTTTCCATTGCCTTCTGAGAAAATTGGAAATTAATCATCAGACTTCAGTTTGACAAAGATTTAACAGGTTTGACTGAATCTGACAAGTATATATAGGTGCCAAGAAAGAAAAAGGAAACAAAGAGCACAGGAAAACTTATCTGTCTTGCGGATATATTTTGGAAGCTTGGACTCAGAAAATAAGTGAGTTCTTTCACAAATGTTGAGATCATATTCATAAGCATAAGATCTTGCCAATCAACACCAACAGACTTGTGAGGACAAGGATGAACTAATAAAAACATGGAATCAATTCATGGACACACTACACTTAGAATAGTATGCTTAATATCCTATCCAACAAACGTCATAATACATAAAATGGCATCAACTGCGCCAGTGAGAAGATTATTAATCTGTACAAACTACTAGTTTAATTTCTAAAGAAAAAGCTAAGACTATTTTTTCTTACATATTGATGCCAGAAAGAAATTTAGGTTGGATTTGCACATTTTTCATGATCTTCCATTGGCTTCTGGAATCTGAGTTAATTGGGACTTAATCATCAGAACTGAGTTTGACTGAACCTGACAAGTCCAAGTCAAATCAGTTATAGATAGGTGCCAAGAAAGAAAGAAAAAGCAAGAAAGTACACAGGAAAATGTGTCAGTCTTGTGCGTATATTTTTGAAGCATAGACTCAGAAAATCAAGTCAGAGTTCTTTCACAAATGTTGAGATCATATTTGTTGAGCACAAGATCTTGGCAATCTACATCAACCGACTTGTGAGGTCAAGGATGAACAAATGAAAATGTGGAATCAGTTCATAGACACACTACACTTGAATAATATTATTAATATCCTATCAAAAAACTATGAGCAATAAATAAACTGGCATCAATTGCACGGTGCACCAATGAAGAGACTACTACTCTGTGCAAACTACATCAACGTATTTAATGTCGCGGTTACTAAACTCCAATTTACAACCCGTATCATCTAAAAGATCTCAAGTACTGCAGGGGACTCAAGGCTTGGGTCCATATAAATTTAGGAGTTCCTCCTCGCAACAATCTTAGAAATGCCTGCAAATTTTTCACCAAAATCAAAAATTGCATGTGTGCCAACAAGAATGTAAAGCAGAGAACTCAAGAGAGCAACACATGGAGTCCAACAGTTCCAACCTTCCCAAAACCAACAGCATAACAGGCAGTGTCCAATGGGTAAGTAGTGTAACTTTCACATGCACACTAACCAATTGAATGATAAATATTGTGACAACCAATGTTTATCGAAGGCACAAACCACTTCCTCATCTGCAATGATTGTCATTAATGGTAAAGCTATCCTAAATGACACCAAACTAAAGCCACCATTTCTCATGAGCAAGACTTTGCCAGTTTGATCATATGGTGTCAAACCTTTTGGTAAACATGGTGTAGAAGGTTCATCTTCTCTTGCACATCACACACGTTAATCAATGTCAAAGATTGTCAAAATTCAAAAACCTTTACAGCAACTAGTAAGTTTATGGTGATACTCTTGACTCCATTGAAATTTGTGGGATATTCCCTCCCAACTATCCTTCAAAGGAACATGAATTCATCATTTATTATATTTTCCTTGCACTAAGCTATTTCAAATTTTCAAGCATATGAGGAAAAGTAGCAAGAAAAGTAAAACCAATCCAACCTAAGCTTATAGAAGATGACGATGGGCAATACCAACAGATAGTAACAAGAGCACATATATCTGGAAACAATTGTGTTCTATCCAACCGTAAAAAAAGTAGATAAAATCATAAAATACAACTGTTTCCAAATATATGTTTAGAAGATGAGAATCTGGAGAAATATTCTCAAAAAACTAAGAGCGCATTTGTCCAACATATAGCTAACTGAAGAAGAGATGAAAAACATAAATCAATAGACTAAATGTAAACATGTATAAAGAGTGAAAATTTACCAAGCAACATGCCTAGTTGAATTTTTCCAACCAAAAATGTCAGTGAAGTAAGGAAGCTCGTGATGGAAATACTAAGTCTCTATATATTTGATCCTACCAATAGGCTTAAATCAACCTCATTTAAACTAAAACATAAAGCACGATCCCTTTATTCCTTTGTGCATGTGTGGAAGTGTACATGTGTTTTACTTCTATTTGACAATACAATTAGATTACAATTTTTTGTGGTAAAACGAGGGTAGGAACAGACCTCATAAATGCCTGGATATAGCCATAATTCTGTTGACCACATTAAAGGTCCCCTGCAAAACATATGTCAAGCAGTAAGTTTCTGTGTAGTTTAGAAATTAATACAAGAACAATATATTTAATTGAACATCAACATACAATGAAAATTATTAGAGCACAAGGCCCATTAAACAAACTTACATACAAAGTTCCAGTATAAGCATACCCTAACATAGAAATCTACTTTTGATTTACTCATGAACTAAAATGCACTTATATGTTACTGAATTTTTGTTGAGTTTCCAAAGAGCAGTGTATTCTCTTAAATACATATATTTGATGAAATATATCCAAGTTGTATTCAATTCCACTTTGTTTGTGGGTTTGCATGTTTATTTCCAAATATTACAATGTGACATAACAAGGGAAATTACAAAAGCAATTACCACGTTATCAAATCTCTATAGCATTGCTGTTTGCATCCCAAAGTTCCATTCAAAGTAACTCACCTCCATAGTATTACTATTCTTGATGCTATGAATCATGTGCGCGTCTTATTAGTAAATTTGTAGAGAAACAATTCAGCTTCTAATCAAATGTTTTTTTAATCTCAAATTAATTTTATCAAGATGGATGAGATTTCTGTGAACTGATGTCAGAGGTTACATGTCCACACTATCAGTACCAAGTTTAAGAGGTCAAAGAGGAAACACTAAGACCCTTACAATGTAACAAAGGATTAAGACATCTAATGGTACTATTAAGTGAAAGGCTAGAAGCACCAAGAAGAAATTAAGCTAATCAAGTTGAACTATAAGGATAGGAAAAATCTAGGCATATAATATATTGATAAAACATTGGTTTTAGATCATTAAATAAGTGTCACTTATTATGGTGATATTATTCTTGATTTGAAAAGGTTAAATCAACACTAACAAATATTAAATAATAATAATAAAATCCACCTCTAGCTCCTTCACTAAATATTGGGCAATCTCATATGCGATAGAGTTTTAATGTCCCTTTCCATTGGTAGAAATGACATTTCAATATTGTTAAATTTAGGTGAACAGATTAAATGCACAGAGAAATAATTCGAAATCAGACAAAATAACACAGCATATACCCTGGGAAAACCCTCCTCTTGAGGGAGAAAAAACCCAGCAACAAAGATCTTTCTTATATTTGATGCAACAGTGGCAATTTTTACAAATTACAATGAGGTCTAACACAAGACCGATATGCAGTACCTGGCAATAAATAATGACAGATAACAAACTCTAGATCACACCTGGCAATATCAGAACACAGATCCAATAATGTTCACTTTGCACTGAAAGGTCTTCAAACTATGCACTGGATTGTCTTCGATCTTGTATTCGCTCAACACTGTGAATGTTCGCCCTTGTATTCTGAATTCGCACTTGCTTGATATATTCGCACTTGAGTATATTGCAGACTGATAAGAAACGCGTCAATCTGTACCTTGTATTCGCACTGTTTGATATCACGGAGCTAGTGTATTCGCACTTAGATCATAGACAAGTTCGCACTTTATCATCAGCTGTGTTCGCACTTAGATCATAGACAAGTTCGCACTTTATCATCAGCTGTGTTCGCACTGGAATAATAGCTAAGTTCGCACTTTATCAATATCACGGATCTGGTAAGTTCGCTGATAAAACTCAGACAAGTTCGCACTTTATTGTCAGATGTGTTCGTACTAGTGTAGCAGCTGAGATCGCACTCAAGTACAATAATCGAGCTGATCTGGTTCTTAGATCCTCTAAGCAATGGACGGACAAGCTGTATATATCTACAAGTGAGAGTTCAAACTAATCTTTCATGTTGGCCTTATAAGAGATTTCATCTCTTGTTGAATGAAGTATGCCTAAGTGTTGTATGCGCCTCTTCACAAGAGGTCGGCCTCAAGATAATGAACACGCATTAAATGTCTTCAAGATGAATTCATATCTTCTCATGTCGGCTATGAAGATAAACAATAATAATAATACATATAACTTGAATAGCCAACGGCTATCATTCAATTATATTTCCACGAAGGAGCTGAGCTGGAAGGAGCTACCGAAGCTGCTATATCATTAACACTCCCTCTCAGCTAGGGAGAGAACTTCCAACTGCATAATACACATCATCTCCATATGAGGTTCATCTGCCACCATTGCCTGCAATCAAATATAAAGAGAGAAATATCACCTCAATGTGATATCAACCATCACATGGTTAAGTACTAGTGTTTATCACTTGCGTGATGTTGTCACCTCAACATGACTTTCACCATGGCTCTCCCAGAGGGTGAAACACAAGTACAAGAAGATCATCACGGACTCTCTCACGTGATGTTGTCATGGAGTCATTGATCCACCTCATGACTCGTAGGGGTGGAAACGAAAGGGCTTTCACCACCCTTCCACAAGAAAGTGCAATAGTAGGTACGGAGTCATCACTTCATGATGTTGTCACCCTCAAGTGACTTTCACTCATGATTCTCTCAGAGGGTGAAACATTGGCACAACATATGTCATGGAGTCATCACATGACATCCACTACATCGTGTTTTAGGGTGGAAGGGCTTTTCACCTCAAATTCTTCCACAATGTAAGAAAAATGCATTAACAAGGGATTTCTTCACCTCGAACTCTTCACGTAGAAGAACCTTATTAGCAAGTGCCTTCAGACTCATACTCGCCAATGGAGCCCACCATACCAAGTTTGTCTCGAAGTGACAAACTTTGTCCCGGCGAGAGGTTTGGCGGAGAATATTCATCTCGCTCATCAAGTACGTACCAGCCTTCCAGAAAATTACATATCTCCTCATATAGTGGTACTTGATCTCAACATGCTTGATCCGTCATGTCGCCGATTGACAGAAAGCTTCACAACCCCCTCGACATCACACGAATAATGGTAGGCTCTGATTGTCCAGTCCTACAAGGAGCTTACTGGCCACACCGCTCCCCGAAGTTGCCATGTAAGTCGCAATGTATTCAAGACTCAATGCATCAAACGCCGCACGAACCATAGCAAAATCCAAATCAGCAACAAATGAGGTGTTTCTTCCGACTTACACAACCTCGCCCCAATCAAAATCGCGGAAACCAGTAACTTCCAGTTCAGATCTAAAGTAGGGTGCACTTCAACCCATATCCAAGCTACCTAAGTATTCCTCAAAAGATATGTTTAGCTGCAACAAGATGCGTATTCTGCCTCTATCAGTACATAAATCGCTAAGTGCACTCACTGCATAGCAAATATCAAGTCTAGTGTTAACTAGATACATCAAGGATCCAATCAGCTGTCTGTACAACGTAGGATCCACCAAATCTGAACTAGCTGCAGCCTCCTATAATTTATGAAGATTGGTCTCCATAGGAGTAAACATGGATTTGCAATCCATCATGCCAAATCTCTTAAGTATATCAATGGTGTACTTCCCTTGACTTAGAATCATACCATCTGACTTCTGCCAGACTTCTAAACCAAGGAAGTAATGCATGAGCCCAAGGTCCTTCATCTCAAATTCAGAAGTTAAATCCTTCTTACATTCAAGAATCAGGTGATCTTCTCCAGTGAGGATTAGATCATCAACATATAAAACCAAAATTAATGCATCACCATTGATTACCTTGAAGTAGAGATTTGAATCAGCATCATTCTTCAAGAAACCCAAGCTTGATAGATACCGATTGATCCTTTCGTACCATGCACGAGGAGCCTGCTTAAGACCATACAAGGCCTTCTTCAGCTTGCAAGCATGAGACTCCTTCCCATGAATCTCAAATCCATCAAGTTGCTCTATGTAAACCTCTTCCTCAATCACTCCATTGAGAAAGGCTGTCTTCACATCCATCTGGTGAATCTTCCATCCTCTAGATGTAGCAATAGCAATGATGGTTCTGACAGAAGTGTAGCGAGCAACAGGAGCAAAGGTCTCATCATAATCTACTCCCTCTTTCTGAGAAAACCCACGAGCTACAAATCTTGCCTTGTACTTCTCAATGCTTCCATCTACAAAGATGCTTAATCTTTGAATACATTTAGAAGATACTACGTATTCTGCCCAGGAACGAGCACAAACATCATTTTAAGAATTGACTGATACTCCTCCGCCATAGCATCTCTCCAAACTTGAAGACCAGATGCTTCCTCAACACGCAGAAGGCTCGTGATTCTATAATTGACTCATCAAGGCAACATAACCGAGAACTGGCGTGGCCTTTTCTTCTCAATGTGCTCTGTGAGCTGCAAAGTTTTCAAAATTTCTTGCATAGTGCTACTCAGCCCATGGTGCCTCCCTTCCTCCCAATAACAATGCTCTAGCCCATCAAGAGGGTTCCGCGGGTTCAACTGATCAAGATCTTCATTTGTTCCATTGTCTCCTCTCCAATCTCGTGAGTATGGTCAACTTCCATGTCCTCGGTAGGAGACTCTTCATCAATTTCCATATATGAACCCTCTCGATTCCCTGAATGCAACATTCTCGAATGTGACATCATCCCAATGATTCCTTATCAACTTCCACTGAATGTAAATTCTCGTGAAGTTTGATGTCTCACCTGTAGCTCACAATACTCTCTTGCCGAAGGCTCCGCCTTTGGTTCTCTTTCTTTTGGAACATGAACATAGACAGACAAACCAAGATCCTCAAGGATCGACTTCTCTAAGCTTTCCCCGTAGTTGCTTCTTCGAGTCATATTCTCCAAAGATCTTATGAGGACTGCTCGAACATATACAGCTGTCCTGGAAGCTTCTGCCCATAGGAAGGTTTGCAAATCTTGATCATGGATCATGGCCTTTGCTACTTCCACAATTGTTCTGTTCTTCCTTTCTGCAACACCATTTTGTTGAGGATTATAGGGAACACAGAGCTCCCTCTTAATCCCTGCATCAGTACAAAAGTTTCGAAAACTACCAGAGGTGTATTCTCCACCATAGTCAGATCTGAGGACCTTAATTCGTTTACCAGAAAGATTTTCTACTAAAGCTTTAAACTCTTTAAACCTATCTAGTACTTCCTCAGATTCTTTAGATTTCAGAAAATAAATCCAAGTCTTTCTAGAGTGATCATCAATAAAAAGAACATAATACAAGAAACCACTCGAAGAAGGAACAGACATAGGACCACATAAATCAGAATGAATTAGGTCTAAAATACACTTAGATCTATTTTCTCTACTATGAAAAGGGGCTTTTATATTCTTACCTAATGCGCAGCCCTTGCATGTACCTCCGTGCTCCTAGTTGAATTTAGGAAGGCCCGTCACCATCTTCTCCATAATGGGTAGGGCTCGGAAGTGTAAGTGAGCCAATCTCCGATGCCAAAGATCACAAAGACTGGAAGAGTCATGAACCAATGCTTGAAGAGGATGTGAGCAAACCTTGTAGAGGTTATCATGTCTAACTCCAATTACTTGAGCATCCTTGAAATTAGAGTTCTGCATCCACACTAGAACTTTGCCTTTGGAGAAGGCAACTTGATATCCTTTATCTTCCAAAGCTGAAATAGAAATAAGATTACACTTGATTCCGGGAACATAAAGAACATTACCCAATTGAAACGATATGCCGGAATCCAAGTGAAGTGTGGAGGTCCCAATTCCCTTTACGGAGTAGCTGGCATCATCTCCAATGATGACTTGTTCAGAAGATTCCTTTTCCACCAAACTCGATAAGTGCTCCTTGAATCCGGTTATGTGACGGGAGGCACCACTGTCGATTATCCAGGTGTTGGAGTTGGAAGGTATACAGCTTGATAATGCTGAATGAGACAGGTATTCACTTGAACCCCCAACCTTCAAATCATACACCATCTTGACAATCTGAACAAATGGGATAATCTGAGTGCAATAATCTGATCACGATCCTCAAACCCGCTCTGATACCATGTTAAATTTAGGTGAACAGATTAAATGCACAGAGAAATAATTCGAAATCAGACAAAATAACACAGCATATACCCTGGGAAAACCCTCCTCTTGAGGGAGAAAAAACCCAGCAACAAAGATCTCTCTTATATTTGATGCAACAGTGGCAATTTTTACAATTCTAATGAGGGTCTAATATTAAGACCGGGATATGCGCAGACTGCACAATAAATAATGGCGATAACAACCTCTAGATCACACCCGCAATAATGTAAATTACTGCATCCAATAATGTTCACTTCGGCACCCGTGTTAAGGTCTTCAAACCATGACCAGATTACCGATCTTGTATTAGCTCAACACCGTGAATGTTCGCCTTGTATTCCCCTCAAATAATTCAAGACTTGCTTCTTGATATATTATCGCGAGACTTGAGTATATTAAAAACGATGCAAGAAACGCCAATCACTTTGTATTCAAGACCGCTTGATATCACGAGCCGTATTGCGACTTAGATCATAGACAAGTTCACACTTTATCATCACCGTGGTTTTGCACTTTAGATCATGCATGTTCGCGACTTTTATCATCATCAACAGGTTCGAACCGAATGTATTAAAGCAGTTCAAGACTTTATCAATATCACGGATCTGGTAAGTTCGCTGATAAAACTCAGACAAGTTCGCACTTTATTGTCAGATGTGTTCGCACTAGTGTAGCAGCTGAGATCGCACTCAAGTACAATAATCGAACTGACCTGGTTCTTAGATCCTCTAAGCAATGGACGGACAAGCTGTATACATCTACAAGTGAGAGTTCAAACTAATCTTTCATGTCGGCCTTATAAGAGATTTCATCTCTTGTTGAATGAAGTCGGCCTAAGTGTTGTATGCGCCTCTTCACAAGAGGTCGGCCTCAAGATAATGAACACGCATTAAATGTCTTCAAGATGAATTCATATCTTCTCATGTCGGCTATGAAGATAAACAATAATAATAATAAATATAACTTGAATAGCCAACGGCTATCATTCAATTATATTTCCACGAAGGAGTTGAGCTGGAAGGAGCTACCGAAGCTGCTATATCATTAACAAATATCTAATACAACTTTCCTAGATTCCATTTAAATATCATAGCAGCCATTCGTACATGCCCACCAGAGTACGGATTGTACAATGAAGGAGTTGCCAAACTAGATGATACACCAGCACATAACTTTGAATGAGACAAGGTAATAAAATATGAGGAACTAGCAATAAGGAAATTGAACCTAGGAGAAGAAGGTATTTATGAGGTAATTATGGTAGGCGATGATTGGGATCTTGTACTTGTTGGTGTACGTTTTATCATCCACCGAACACACAGAATAAAATGTCCAAAGACACTCTATCCTCTCTTGAAAAACCACCGTGTATGCTAAGATTGTGAGAAGATCATATGGCGATTCCAAGGTTTCTTTTGTCAAGTCTTGACGTGTGGATAAGCTCAATGGCCGTTGTGATTTGCTGGTAATAAACAAGGGGACTTACGTTAAAGAACTTTTCACAAGTTTGGGACTTAGGCGGATTTATCATTAAAAGGCTTCTCTAATCGGGACTTCAATTTGGATCTCAAAAAATAACAAAAAGGATAAGGGTTTAGGGGATCTATTCTATGCCTAAGAATTCAAGAGACAATAAAGATCCGGTGAAGGGGATAAACCACACTTTGTTTCGCCTCCTGCTAGACAACATACGCAAAGTGAGTGCAATCTTCAAAGGGTGTGATAATGATTTTCAGACCTCGAATGAGGCTGAAGTTAAGCTTCCACGATTATAAGCTCAGGGTAACTTTACGCATCAAATGCAAATCATCCATTCGAAGAAAGTATGAGCAATACTTCACCATTGAATCGATACGATCAATCTCTCATTCACTTAACCAACTTTCAAAGCAAATTCTACTTAATCTAATTCTAACTTTAATCTATGGCGGAAGAAGATATGCAACCTCGCTTACTATTTGACAATAAAAGTTATTCAAAGCAAATCATGCATAAGAGCTTTTATTATTCGGAAATAGTCTCAATGCAAATAATCTCTTTATGTCGCTCACATCTCTTTATTACAAAATGAGGCAAGCTCAATTTGACAATTCAATACAAGATTGATTTAGGATCAATGGTCGAGATTACAAAATGTTCCCAATAGGTTTGTCACAACCAACCTTCACCAATTATAGTAATTACATTCGAGGACACTTGTCCTTTTATAAATATAAATCAACAATAAAATAGAAAAGTTGCTGTACGCTGATTTCGAACAATTTGATTGGTTGGAAGATGATGAGGGTGCCACCTTAGCGCACGCCCCTTGCTGCTTTGCTTCAACGCTGTCTTGTGAAGGTTTCCCGCCGATGACTCCGTCTCGTTGTGTTTTGTTCCTCTTCCTAGCTTTGATCTTTGGATTCTCAGAGACTTTGATTTCTTTCTCTGCTCACTGGAATCTTTGAGGTCTGGAAGTCTCCCCTTGGAGCGGGTGTCTGGACTTGAAGTTGGTTGCTTTGAACTTCCTCCTGCTTGAACTGGGTTAATGTTATTACTTTGGATTTCCTCTTTGAATTCTCCAATTTGTGTCGAGAAATTGTCTAAATATGAAAATCTGTTTGGAACACTCTTATTGTCACCATCTAATTCTGATTGGAAGCTTGTCTTTAATTCTTCAAGAGATGAAATCCTTCCAAGATGTTTGGATATTCTTTCAAGCGTCTTGAATTTGGAGAAGAATGCCCCTGTGCTTTCGCCACAATGGAGGAAATTGGAATATCCTCTATGAAGTATTTCCCAGACTTAGCCAAATTTTGGCTATTCAGGTTCATTTTGTAACATCTTCATCTGGACCATTCAACACCATGCTCGAACGAACTTTTCCTGTGGATTTGCCTTCAATTCTGAATTTGGCTTGTGCTATGTAGGACAAATTCCATCTCTGGACAAGGATTTTATTCATTTCCTCTTTACTCTTCATCCTTCCTGTTTTCTGTCCAACACTTAGTGAATTCTTCTCCCCAAGGTATCAACACTTAGCCAATTTTTTGAGTTTTAGCTAATTTTCTCATCCTCTCCTTGGGCGGACTTCACATGAGCTTGACGCTTCTAGCCTAAGTCAATTCTTCAAAGCTGCCCTTTTGACAAACATTCTAGGAACTTTCTCTAAAAGCTACCACTTCTTGCCACTAGCTTAACTTTCTCAACACTCCTCCGACATTTCTTTTCTTGGTCTAGGCTCCACTTTCCATCATGTTTGCCATTGTACTTGGCGGATCTTAAGGGATGTCCGACATACTTCAAAGCAAAAGTCGGACTTTATGGTTTTGACATGCTCAGCTTGGGCAAAGCTCCAACTTCACTTTGTCTTGCCATTTTTACTCTGTGGGCACTTCGCCGTGCCTTAGAAATTTCCATCATGCTTAGATGGATTTTGACTATCTTGACACCTCTCCGTGTGGACTTTGCACCTGCTCAATATCATTGATGGTTCTGCCATGAGCTTGACGCTTTTCTCTTTCAATCCCAAGTCGGACTTCAGATGCCAAGATTTTCTTTATCCAGTCAACTTCTTATTTTGCCTTGAACATGCCTTACAAAGGTTTGGACATGCTATGCTTAGGCAAGGTTGGACTTTCTCACGCTTGTGCCATCCTTTTTCCCTCACTCCATTTGGCTTGAAGCAGCCTTGCCACCATTCCATGCCATTGCTTCTTCTTTGAAGATTCGCCTCATGTCGTCATCCACCTGCAAGAAATAAAATAAATAAATTCAGATTTTCTCTCCTGAATTCTAGCTCCGAAGTTAAATTTTTAACACTCTCTCTCCTGAAGTCACGGTGAATTTTGTGTCGAATTTATCATTTCAAGCAAATTCCATACTCTCTTTGCAATTTTCATCTTGGCACGGGCATATTTCATATTTAATTCTCCATTTTAATTTCCCGAAGTCGGAATTCTCACTGATTTGCCATACTCTCTCTCTAGAAGTCGAACTCTTTGAGACTTGTTTTATTTATTTTATCAAGGCAAACTTTCAAGACTTTTGTCATTTATTTTTTTATCCAATCTCCTCTTCATATTGCCCTCTTATCATGGCGGACTTCAAGAAGTATTCTCCAATTTTTATTTTCTTCCATGATAAACTCTCCTTCTTTGTTATTTTTTTTAACCCCTCTCTCTCTAGGCGGATTTCTTACTTCATTTCCTAGCACCTTTCCACATGGCGGACTTTGCAAAGTATTTGCCAATTGACTTTTGAAGGATGGCGGACTTTCCTAAGTCCTTGCCAAATACCTTTATTGAGGTGGGCGCACTTCCTAAACTTTATGCCATGAGGTGTTTGTCAAAATATTTTTCCAAATGTTTTCTAGGCTAGGTGCACTTCCTAAGATGTTTCCTCAAATTACTTTCCAGCTGGCGGACTTTGTCAAAGCCTTTACAAATGACTTTTCAAAGGTGGGCGGAGTTTCCAAAGTTTCTTCAAAAGAACTTTATTAAGGTGGCGGACTTCCCAAGGTCTATGCCATTTCATTTTTAAGGTGGGCGCACTTTAGAAACTCCATGTCATAAGGTGGTCAGACTTTGTCAAATACTTTCACAAATGTTTTTTAGGCTGGGCGCACTTCTCACCTTTATTTCCAAGCACCTCTCCAAGCTGGCGGACTTTGCCAAGTCTTTGCCAATTGACTTTTAAAAGATGGCGGACTTTAGAGAAAGTTTTCCAAGGCATATGGCGGAGTTTCTTGTGGTCTTGCCACATGTCTTCAAGGCTGGGCGGACTTTCCTTAGTCCTTGCCAAATACTTTCAAGCTGATGGCGGACTTCACTAAGTCTTTGCCAATTGACTTTTCTTCCCAGCGGAATTGGCACATCTTCAAGACATTCCATGGGCGGACTTTAGAAGCTTCCAGACATTTTCTCCCTCGTCCCTCTTTTCAAGCGCTAGCTTCTTTATGGCGAATTCTTCAGACTTAGCCAGAATTTTCATGAATTCTATACTCTTTTGGGTGATTTTTCTGTGATTTTGTGCTTCAGATCTGACTGGTTTTGAATGATTTTTCCAGAATTTAATGTTTTTCAGTCTGATTTTTCAACGATTTTTGACTGATTTTTTATGCTTTTTGCTTGCTTTTCCAGATTTTTCAATGATTTTTCGATTTTCTCTTTGATTTTTGGATCTAAAGAAAGTTGACTCACTGACCAGGGTTGACTTTCTAAAAATAGAAATTTCTAAAAATAGAAAAAGCAAAATCCCTAAAAAATAGGGAACCCCGTTTGGTCCAAAAATGCCAAAAATGAAAAAATGAAAAAGCAAAAAGCATTCCCAAAAGTGCCAGGGAAGTGTTAGAATTAATGAATGCACAAGCATCTTCATTTCCGGCCTTCGAAAGCACTCCCCGGTGATGTTTATAGGGCTCAATTAAGAATGGATTTCATTGACTGCCTTGATGATCGAAACTCCACTTCTGAAAATTCTCAAAATGATGACCTCATTGTAAAAAGACAAGTGATAAGCAGTTGAGACGCCAAGGCAAAAAAGCGAAAACAGGGGGTCCCCATTTGCAATGGGGCGATGTGTGAAAAGGTCACAACAGTACTTAAGGCTGCTACATTTAATTTTTTTCTGGAATATAAAGGCACTTTTGCATGGACATATAAGGACTTGAAAGGAATATCGCCAAAACTTAGTGCGCACAAAATTCCCTTGGTACCAGGAGCACAACTTGTAAGAAAAAAAACCATACAAGATGAACATGAACTATGCAGCAAAAGTCCAAGAAGAAATACAAAAAATGTTGGAAGTGGGTATAATCTTCAAGGTAGAAACTAGTGATTGGATGTCTTCAATTGTCATATCACTGAAAAAGGAATTTGAACAAATTCAGATATGTGTAGACTTCAAAAGCCTGAATGCAGTTACTATCAAAGATCTGTTTCTGATCCCCTTCACTGATTCAATCCTCGAGGAAGTTGCAGGTCATGAAATTTACTCCTTTATGGACGGCTTCTCCAAGTACAATCAAATAAGTATAGCAAAGGTAGACAAGTTGAAAACCACATTTGTGGTAGATGATGGAGTTTATGCATATAATTGAATTCCTTTTGGACTGTGTAATGCATTGGCTACCTTCCAAATAATAATCCTCCACATCTTTGATAAGATGTCGGTGGGGAACTTCAAAGCATTCCTCAACAATTGGTCAATCTACAGTGACTAGGAAACTCACTTGAAGGCTCTGGCCAAGTGCATGGAATGGTGTAGATTTGCATGGCTAGCCTTAAATCCCAAGAAATGTCGGTTCATGGTACCACAACATAAACCCCTTAGGCACATAGTCTCTAAAGTAGGGTCAAAGACAGATCCAGATAAAATAAAGAGTAACCATATAGATGGAAGCACCAAAAGATGTCAATGGATTTATATCATTCTTGGGCCATGTAGGGTATTATCAAAGGTTTATAAAGAACTTTGCCCAAATCTCCTACCCACCAGATATGCTCACGAGAAAGGGAGTACCATTCACATGGATAGAAGAAAAAGATAATGCATTCAATGAACTAAAGGTACACTTGATCAGCTCACCAATTCTAGCATACCCAGATTGGAACAAAGAGTTTCATGTCCATGTAGATGCATCAAATTTCGCAAATGGAGCAACATTGGCACAAGTTGAGCCTTTGGGACTTTTGCCAAGCAATTATTGTCATGTGTCAAACGTAACTATAGTACAACAAAGAGGTAAGAACTAGGAATGGTTTATACAATAAAAAAAAATTGGCACTACCCCCTGGCGATGCCTTTCACATTCTACGTGGATCACCAGGCAATAATGTACATGGTAAACAAGCCTATTATACAAGGGAGAGTAAGCAGATGGTTGCTATTACTGCAAGAATTCACATTTACTATTATTGTACGACCAGGAAGAACCCATGTAATAGCGTATCAGCTATCAAGGATATAATCAAGAGAATCACCGAAAGGTGTGAATGACGATTTCCTAGATACCCACTTGTTTCAAATAATTGCATTGCCTCCTTGGTATGAGCACATTGGGGAGTACCTTTCTACATCAACATTCTCAAAGGACATGCCACTAGGGGAAAGGAGGAAATTAGCCCTAAAAAGTAGAACATTTCAACTCGTCAATAGGCTCTTGTATAAAATGGGATCCAATCACATCCTCAAACGGTGTGTCACATGCGAAAAAATAAACAGTGTATTAGAAGCACATGATGGATTCGCAAGAGGCCATATGGGACTAGATGCTACAGCCAAAAAAGTCCTTTCGATTAGTCTATGGTGGCCGACACTACATACAGACGCATGAAAATGGGTAGTTGGATGTGACACCTGTTAGAGGTTAGGGAAACCATTGAAGAAAGACTATATGCCACTCTTGCCATCACAACAGCAAGAATTCTTTGAGAGGTGGGGAATGGATTTTATTGGCCCCCCTAAGGTTATCCAATTGCACATGTGTAGATATATCACTGTGGCCATTGAGTACCTAACCAAATGGGCAAAGGCCATAGCACTACCAAACAATATAGCACTTAGTACTAATAGATTCATTATGAACAAATTGTCACTAGATATGGTTTCCCCATTTAGATAACTAGTGACAGAAGAGGCCACTTTGTGAATGATGTCATTGGACTCATGACGACCGAGTTCTAAATATTTCACACCCTCTCGAGCTCATACTGCCAAGAGAAAAAGGTCTGAGCGGAATCAACAAACAAAGTACTCATCTCCGTCATCCACAAATCTTGTGGTATTGAAGGAACCAATTGGGAGGAAAAGTTACTAGCTAAGCTATAGACCTATCCAACAACATATAAAGTAACTACAGGACACGTGCCTTTCCAATTGATGTATGGCCAGGAAGTTGTGGTCCTTGCTAAGTACATGGTAGCAAGCCTAAGAACCACAGTGGAGAACCAATTAGGTGATATTGAAAGTTTAAAAGAAAGATTGTTCCAACTAAATAAGTTGGATGAACAAAGAATATTGGCAAAATGGGCAATGAAGGTGATGCAAAGAAGAGAAAAGTACTAGCATGATAAACACCTCCGAAGAATGAACTTCTAAATAGGTTAGTTAGTCTTTTAAGTATAATGGTCGTAACAAAATCAAACCCGATAAGTTTAAGGTAAGGTGGTTAGATCCGTTAGGACCCTTTAAAATAAGATAAGTATTGGAGAATGGATCCATAAAACTAGAAAAATTAGATGGTACCTTGTTCACAGATAGTATTAATTGGTCTAAACTAAAACCATACAAAGAAAGACAAGAAGTTTCCCTCACAATAAACATGATAGATTGGATGGCCAAGGAGAACAAAGAAGTAAGCATGGAGAAGCTTATCTTAGAGAAGCCAATTGAGACCGCCATAGCCCGAACACACCTACATCTGACGAAATGTCTATTTGGCCCACCAACAACATGGCTAAGGATATATGGTAAATGGCGAATGCATGCACCATACTTTGGAGAAAGAATGGGATACATCCGTTACAACTTACACGCAAATGAGGCATGTCGAGATCGACACGATGAAAAGATAAAGGCTGGAGATTGTAATCAATTAGTGGAAGAATACTTAGATCCAAAAGATGAACACTGCCCAAGTCTACGACCACTAATGATGGTCGAACATTACATGATAACACAACGTTCAAGGTATGATGACGTCGTAAGAGAATATGCAAATAAGCATCATTTAATGCCATCGTCCATAGAAACATAATACACAACCAGAAATTGGCGAACTGTACAAATCCTATAGCACACCCATCCATATAAGGGGATGAAGTCAAGTGGTGCCAACAACGAGGAAGATTTATCAGTTCTCATCGGAACATGAATTTAAAAAGTGTGGAAATAACTCCTATGGTTGACAAAAAAATTGAATTGGAACACATCGACACTTGTTGTGCAAAGGAATGCTATAAACGACTATACAACACCTACATGTTAAGACACAAATGGAAATAGTGTAAAAAAAAAAAAGTTCAAAGGGCAAAAAAAGGGCATTAGAAAATTAAGAGGAATTAGAATGGAAAAAGACAATATTATATTGAAAATTTAAATTTAACAATTGAAGGAGAAAATAATAAAAGGCTCAATTACATCAAAAAGCTTGACTACATTATGTGGCCTAATAAAAGGCCCAACTACATTGTATGGCCTAATTAAAGGCCTGACTACATCGGACGGCCTATAAAACATGTATGGCTAAGGCAAAAGAAAAATTTGTTGTACGGTGATCCTTCTCAAGTGACATTGTACAACGACAATAGGCCATTGTATGGCAACGAATTGACACTAACTACAAAGTACAACTGTGATGGCCCTTTGTCTATACCATATGGCGACATTTCCCTTTTCTTTGCAACATTGTAATGTCCCCTTTCTGAGCGTGCATTAGAGTTTGGTGGTTTAGTCTATCATCGAGTCCTTGTAGGCTAATAATGGTGTTTAAAGGGCCCAGTGTTGGAGTTAGCTAGCTCCTCAATTGGCAATTGGCAGTTGGCAGTTGGCAGTGTTTTCATCTCCAGATCCTTAGCTTGTTCAGAGGTTATGATATTCAAGGTGTTTTGGCTCCGTTTTGTATATACTTACTATTTATAGTAAGTCAGTGTGTGATAGAGGCCAAACTTCCTATTTATAGTAAGGCACCCTAGTCAACAGTGAATGCAGTGGGCTACCTACTGGTGAAGTCGGAATTGATTTACGATGATTAATGATGGAGTAATAATATTATAATTATTATTAAAGTTATACTTTAATAATAATTAATTATTGAGTACATATCATTAATGAATTAAGTGGACTTTATTTAAAAGGAAGATTTAAATGCTTTTAAAAAGTATACTTTATTATTATAAAGTTGTGCACCAAAAAGGAGGGAAAAGAAAATGAAATTAAAGTAAATTAAATGAGATGAAATCAAATGCAAATGGAATATTACAAAAGGGCATTTTTGGAATTCATTTCATTATGATTGATCATTTTCTCTCAACTTGGCTTCGTGCTTTGGCGTTGGAGGTGAAACCTAGGGTTTTGTTGTAATTTCAGTCTTGGAGAACATAGCCTCTCTTCGACTGTGCTTCCTACAGGTGAGAAAGATCACCCAAGGGTTGCAGTTAATTGGTGGCCTCACACAGAGGTCACATTTGAGCTTCATTGGAGAAGAATTTCAGAAGTTTCAAGGGTTTGAATGAAATATCAGAATAATGCAAATATATTGATCATTATTTTAAGAGCAAAGAGAACTACAAGAGAACTTCAATAAACAGGTGGTTGCCAGACAAGGGTTTTGGCAATTTAATTGTATGCAACTTTACACTAGGCGTGGGAATTGATGATAGTGATCGTTGCTAGAGTTTATTATTATTGTTGCTGCTCTTATACTGCTGCAAACTTTATACTTCATTTTGGCATCCATTTCAGAGGGTTTCAAGGCATATCTTATCTATGAGTTCATGATTTGTAACCCCCAGATTTTCTGGGTATTGTTGTTTTAGATAATAGGAGATATTTTATGAACTAGGTTGTCAATATTTTGTGAAAATATTGAGAATCTAAGCTGATATAAAAATCTGGAATTTTCTGTTGTGTATTCCCTATGTAATGTTTAGTTTTTGAGTTGAAAATTATTATTGCAATATCTTCTATTTTGCTGCATTATATTGTTGTATCAAACATTGCAAATATATCACAAGACATTCATTAAAACCAAAAAAAACAAAGACAAGCAAAAATCAGAAAAGTAAATATCCTATCAGGGGTGGGACCTTTCAAACATACAGCCCTTACAATCTTCTACACCATACAACCTCTTCCAGTTTCTACACCATAAAACCTTTGTTATTCTCTACACAGTACGGTCTATGTTATCTTCTTTTTGTGTACGGCAACATCCTTGCATTATATGGTGCTCTTTCTGTAACTATCGCAACCTCCCTCCATTTGCATTGTACAACGAACAAGCAACTCATCGCCTTTCCCTTATGCTTCTACCGTACGGCCTTCTTGTACGGCTCAGTCATCACCTTTCCCTTCTACTTATACTATACAACCTTCTTATATAGCTCAATCATTTGCAAATTCAAACTCCATTAGTGCACAACAAAAGGGTTTTCGGCTTCAACATCAGTAGTCATACAACTGCTTTGTGGAAAGAAATTAGCTCGAGCAAGCTATATATTTTATTTGTAAGGTGCCATCCACATCAACCATGGAAGGAAGGAAAGGGAAGAAACAAACAAAGGAAACACAATATAAATGCTATAGGCCAAACACTTCAACTAGAAAGAGTCAAGCAAAAGGGAAGAAGCAGTCGCCCACAATAGAAGAAGAAAATACAGTTGATTCCATTTCTTGAGAAAGCTTGATAGCCATCGAATGTCAAACATGGTGGCTTACCAATCCTGATGACCATCCACTAAAGATTGCATGTAGACAAGGCCGTTCAAATTCCATATTTTAGTTATCGAGAATTTGAACCATACTTGAAACTTACGGTCACCAATTACAATCAGCAAGAAAACAAATCTATGATAGAGTACATGAATTGTCTAGTTACCATTTCATTTTAGCCTACAGATTTTCAAAGGGTTTTTGGCATACCCTATTCAAGAATGGTTTGTGTCAAAACCTACCATAAAAATAACACTGAGACAAAGAAGCATCTATTTTTAGGCTGTGTAGAACATACTTGACTCAACAGGACACTATGTGGCACAAAGGAAATAGAGGGTTGCGAAAGCATCTTTTGGAAAATGTTGAATGGCATTGTATCATGGACTTAATTAAAAGCAAGTCGATGGGTGCCACCCAGGTGTCAGATATCGTTGTCTAGATGGTCAACTACATGATCAACCTATGTGAAGGTAAGATCTACAATTGGGCGATGCTATTATCAAACCACATACAGGAGTTCTTTGTGAAACATAAGGCTTTCTATATGACCGAACATGCCATAGCATTATTTCTTGATGCCATTCTTACCCAAGTTCCTTCAATCAAAACAAGCAAGTTCTAGCTAGCCTCTAATTATGATCCCTCCTAGCCTAGTATTTTCAAATGGACTACATAGGGTACACAAACTCAGCTAGGAGAGGAAGTCAAGCATTCATGTAGGAAACAAAAACATGTGTATGTATCTGCTGAAGTGGGAGATAGTAATGAGGATGATTATGAACAACTTGAATTGACTACATCCATTTCATGCACCACACTAGGAGACATCCCCTCAACCGAACCTAATTCTCCACTTGTTGGAGCCACAATAGAGGCTACTTCTCTAGTTGCAAGAGACATTCCCAACATAGAGACTATTTCTACAATTAGTGAAATTCCTCCTACATCCCTTCCAGATGACTTATCGGTAGAGGCTTCTAAGCAAATTGACAGATGGTTGAAGCTACTTGGGGCTCCTATTTATATCAGGAGTATCCTCTATTAAGCCCACCACAAGAAATGGAACAACCTACAACAGTCCAGCCCCCTGCCGACAGTATTTTGCCCTACAGCACCCAAGGGACTACATGTAGCATTGAGTCTATGCAGGATGGATATTCTTCTAAGATACACGAGCAGCCCATAAAATTACTTGTGGATTTTCCCACTCAAGATGAGGATTCTATTAGTACTAAGGAGATCACTATTCACATTTCTAAGCGAAACCCACAAGGCCCTTTGGGTACCATTCAAAGATATGTTCAAGACCTAGAACCGATGGTTGTGACTATGAGTGAAGTAACCGACATCGCCAAACGACTAGACAACACTCACTCCCCTCTAGTCTTGCAAGAGGCTCGTTGTATCTTGAAGTTTATGGAGGAATGATGCCATGATGAGTTTACGAGAATCTTCCTCTCTAAAGGTTGGCCCACTACCCAAACTCTTGAGATGACGAAGGCATGGCAACCCGACAAAATTGCACGTTCATTTGGTGGGACTAATGGAAAGATGTTGGCATCTCTTTATTGCATTGAGTCCATATTTCAGGAAGTCTTCTATCTGCTTCAACACTATTTGGTCTCCCACAGCCTGCTCATGGAGCATGTGGATGAATCAATATGGATTTTGCAGAAGTTATGTGTCAAAGTGGATGAGCTAGCCCAAAGATTTCAAGAACAACTAGCTCAATAGTCACACCTCATCGAGATTGAGAAGACCAAAGTCGTTGAGAAAAAAAAGAATTGACTAAGAAAGACCAGCAATTGATGGGAAAGGATAGCCAACTCACTGAAAAAGATAAGCATCTTGCCGAATTACAACTTGAAAACGAGAAGACCAAGCGCCAATTATCCGAGGCAGTCCAGCGAGTGAAAACCACTCGCGAACGAGAGCTTTTGGCAGCACATGACTTGAAACTTCGCACAAAGGAAGTCTATTGTTTGCACTAGAGCATCTCCCAGCAATCCACTCCGTCTTCATCAATTTATACGCCTCCAGGGATGTTTTCTCAACCAGCCCCTCAGTAAATGTATAGTTTGTTTTGTTCAGTCTTCCAATTTTGTTCTCCAATCATCTAAAAGAGGACTTTTTTTTTAGGGGGGGTGATGTAGTTAACAAAATGATTCTATTAGTCTTTTGTTAGTCAGCATAATTAGTTTCTTAGTTGTAAGCAATTTCCCTTTGTAGTCACCGACGGTTGGAAGATCTCAACAACTGTCGGCCACTTTATATACTTGTATGTACACAAGAAAGGGGACCACATGTATTGGATTCACTGAATGGCACTTATATAAGAGCATATGAATAAATATATTGAGATATCTTCATCCAAATTGTTGGTGTGATTATTTTATAGTTAATAGTTTTATTTGTTTTGTTTACTCTGATACATTCAAGGCACATTGAATAAGGTAGTAAACAATGGGTTATCAGAAGGAATTACATTGGATTGGGATATGAAGTTCCTTCACCATTTTTGTGCACCCTGTGGAGCAAATTGGGCATGCAACTCAAGTTACTCAACTATAGCTTGGCATATCATCCACAAATTGATAGATAGAAAAGGTTGTCAATCAAAGTCTTGGCAATCTACATAGGTGTCTGGTAGGCGAGAGACATACATAGTGGGACTTTGTGTTAATACAAGCAAAGTTTGTGTATAACTTAGCGAATAGATCATTATGGAAGATGTCATCCAACTACCACTGGAAACATCCCACCATTGTCCCTAACATTTTTTAACAAGCCATCCCTAGGATGTTTCCATTGCTTGGGAAATCAATCTTGGGGATGTTCCTCATTTTTTCTTTTTTGGGATGCCACAACATCCCCAATGGACTAGCTTGACTAAGGGAAGGCAGGAGCATTTAAAGATGAGTGATGACAAATCACTCAACTGGTCAATGAGCTCAATCAATAGATCAAAGGCCTCTAGGCACTCCTCAAACATGGGGGGATGGGAAGAACTTGTCCGATGCTCACAAGCAGTTCATGTACGATTGGAATTTTTTTTCACTGAATTTTATTCTAAAGATATTATCTTGTAGCTTGCTTACACCAAATATGCCATCAATGGAAACTTTGCTTTTTAGTCAAGATGTATCCCTATCTTTTCCACTTCTCACCACTCTTTCCATTCACTTTTAGAAAATTAAAAATTATATGTATCAGACTTAAAACAAATAAAATTTTTTACCTCAGACAGCATTTGTCCATGGCTCAAATACTATTATTACATTTTCTGATTTTTATTTTGAAATTGACTCATTTGAGACTTCCACTCTTGTTACAGTTATTTTCAGTTAATATAACAATCAGATATTGCATATTTGTGTTTGTCAAAATCAATTTTCATCATTCTATGCCAATTGTCATTGTTCTTATGTTTTTTTTCAATGCAGCTTTTTAGAATGCTTATTGTGCTTCATTATGCAAATAAATAAAAAATTTTATTTTATGTATTTTCTTTAGTGTGTGCGTGTAATTCTGTCTCTGCTCCATCCACCCACTGACCCCAAAATTCAGGAAATGATTGATGTACCAGAAAAACGCACCCCACCCCCTTGCACACTGGAAACTCAAAGGAATAGAGACATTATCAATTACTGCTTTAGGGAATACGTATGCACACCCGCATGCATATGCACACCTACATACAAGCACACACAACACATAGACACGCATGTGTGTGAGCATGGATGCACATGAATGTACATGTGCACACACAAAACTCAGAGAAATAGAAACAGTATCAACTTAATGTTTTAGGGAAGCACATTCAGGAAAATTGTATCATGTCAGCCACAAATGATAATCCCTCAAATGCAATATGCAGTTGTTTCTTTCAACATGCTTCAAAAGTTGAGATTCAATCGAACAAAAATAAAGGTTTGTCATCTTTTTGTAGGAATTAATGATCATAAGCCATTAAATTTGTGCTTCTTGGCATCTCCTTATATGTAAATAAATAGAGTATGGAACCATCAAATGCTCAAACCTTGTTCCACTAGAAATTTGAATTTCAGATGCTAGATCTGGTTCCAGTGAAACGTGATGCTGCCAACCATTGAAACTGCCTGTCACCTCGACATTTATACCTTCACCCCAATATTCTATCCGAACCTGCAAGAATATAAATTATGAGTCATGACAATCAACATACAATCAATAAACAACATGACAGACAACAAGATATACATTACTTAGGAATATGAGAACATTAAGGGACAAGAAAAGTAATAAATCACTTCAAGTCTTCGTAACAGATGCAAGGGGGATCTAATTTCAAGAAAGTTGTGTCAAACATTAAAATGAACACATATTGTAAACCTTTAATCTTTAAGGAAATAATAGATTGCTTAAGCTTTTTAGATGGTTTATGAGCCAATTGTAAAATATTTGAGATAATAATGAGAGAGAGAGAGAAAGAGAGAGAGACCTGTTTCAAATCTGAAAGAGCTTGGTCGGCTGCACTTAACTCAGATTCTTTTTCAGAGAGTATCTGTTTTTCATGTGCAACCTCCACCATTGCTTTTGCTTGTATTGAGTATAATTTCGCCTGAATAATAGAATGATAAAATATTTAGTACCACTTCAACAAGTATGAGATATTACTATAGTATAAAGGACCAATAAATTTAACATATAATACATAACTTTAACCCAAAATTTTGTCAGACTTTTTCACTGTTCATATTATATATTCTAGCAACCAGTTACTAAAAGCTTCACAAACTATAGCCACAAAGTAGATTAGAAAAAGAGATACACAAACCCTAAAGTATGGAAAAAATATCATGGAAAGTATGCAAACAAAACTTTGAAATAACACCATAAAAAGCCAAAGACAAACATAAAATTGAGAGATTGGTATCGGAAATGCCTTTAAAGAATTCAAAATGTCAAGTGATAAATTTCTAATTTTATCCTCACAGTAAACAATTATATTGGAATTACTATTATGCCATATCATTACAAGGACAATACTAATATGAATAGTAATTAAGAAGTTACGAATTTAGGATTAATTCGTAACTTAATAGTTAAAAACATAGCCATGAAAAATGTAAAGAGAATGTGCTCAGACTCCATGGAATGCCAAAAATATGGCAGTAGAAAGAGTAAAGAAAATATAGATAAAATTTGGAATAATACATATAATAAAGAAAAGTGATCCACCTAAAACAATGGCACAAAAAATTAAATGAAAAGTAGGGGTAGATATTAATACAATGGTAATCATCAAGGAGCCTACCCAGCCTTCTCTGCAGGTATGGAAATTATCCAGGCCATTAATCTCTGGACTCATAAGTTTTCGGAGCTGAGAGAGCAAACAGAAGCTTTTACAAAGCAGATGAAAATCGAGAAAGATTTTAAAGTTTAAACAGATGGCTACTGAGTTTATGTCAAAACCATTTTGTGTTCTTTGTGCTAATCACAAGCTTCTGGTGGTTATAGTAAGAGATCTTTTGAAAGAATAAACAAAAGTTGTCTCCAAACAAACTAAATCTCAAGAGGATTTTATCAAATTGATAACAGATTTTATGTCCGGTACCATCTGTGTCCTTTGTGTAAGCCATGAGTATCTGGAATTTTTGAATTCTCCAAAATTTCACCCAATGAATCTGGAGATATGTGACAAGTTCTTTGTCAATTTTTTTTGTAAAGCATTGGAGTTTTGTTGATGCCCTCAGTGAAAAAGTTATCTGTTATGGAGCCCGTTTTCCCTGTAACCTTGCTAACAAAGGCTTTTATTTGTTATAGTTGGGGTTGTAACCTGATTTTGATAATACAGATATTTTAATTTTTTTTAAAACATTAGTATAATGATAATAAGCTTATTTGACTTCATTGTCTTATGCAATGTATCTCTCTTCTATAAAGACCTGAATTTATTCTAATATTATTTGGTCATAATATCGGAACCAACAAACATTTGAAAAATAATCCACATTCAAGAGTACTTGCAACTGTGAAAAAAACAGATCAGTATTTAAATTGTTTTAAATTAGGTAATAGTTATTAACTAAAATAATTTATATGGTTGTGACTTTCTGTACATATTATCATATTCTCAATTTTACAATAAAATTTATAAATACACATTTGTACAATGATTATGTACCATCCATTCTTCATCATACAGAGTACATTTTATACATCTTATATGGATATCATGTAATAGACCCATGGGTTCATTAAAGTGTTATCAAAAACCTACTCAACAGATCCATTAAAGTGCTATCAAAAAACCACATAGTGGTAGCATGCACTTCTGATGACCAAAAATAACAAGCAACTTTGCACTTTGATTTTGAAGACAAGTCGGATCTAACATCATGTAAAATGAGGTGAAAATCTGTCAAATTATTTTTGGTTATATTTATACCAAAAACTAGCAGAATGATATATACCTTTTCCTTCTCAAGCTCTTCTTTTAGTTTAGAAAGCTCTGACTCCTTTGAGTGCTATCTCATGTAACATATACAAACAAGCTTGTGTTAGAGGTCACAAAAATGACAAGATAAATCAACTACATTGAAAAAGTTTTTGTGAAAACATTAAAACCAATATGAAAAGGCAAAGGACACTACCAAGAGAGAATTGAAACGTTGAATTTCTGCCAGCCTATACTTAGTTATCTCTGACTGTATCACCAACACACAAAAAATTAAAAGTATGTATAAAGACAAAATTATTTACCAAATTGTTAAACTTTCTACAATTCTGTGGTATGACCCAACCTTAATAAGTAGTGTTAATAAATTCAAGAGTATATAGAAATTTATTCTTGATACAAATATCATGAAGACAGAACTGACCTCAAGTGAAAGCTGATTACCTCATGTATTCCATCATCATTGAGATGAAATTGGTCACTGATATTTCTATTAAGAGGATTTGAAGCTTCCTCCCTGCATGGGACACATTTTTCATTATAGACAAAGCAAAATGACAAAAAGGAAAAAACATAAAGTTTCTTAGTTTATATAATATGAAGGTTATAAAGAAACCTTTGCAATTGGAATTCTTTCTTACTTACATCCATAATTTCAAGTCTCACATTGTGTGCATGGCTTCAAGAACAATAATTTACAAATATATCAGCACCAAAGACTCAAGATTCAGAAGTTTCAGATGTTGCACACCAAATGATAGGTCTCTAAGAAATATTGGGAAGAGGGGCACGTGCATTTGCAAAACTATATTTCTGAACAAACACCCAAACAATGAAATTGTTCTTTTTAAAGCAAAATTTCACTTCCAAGAAATGAATTCTACAAATAGACCCTCTAGGAGACTCAAAATTCAAAAATAGATTTATCAGAACTTGAATGGGATATGATGTTGAATACAAATGCTAGCTCCTGAAAGGTCATTTGTCCCACTCATATTCTGGGGTTAGCAAAATAATATCTTCAATCAACTCTGCAAAATGCAATTTAGTTTTATTCACTATCATCTCTTCATAACATAACATGAAATAGTATCTATCAATTGTATAACTTCTAACAAACATTGGATTGACCATCAGAAGCACATACCACAAGATCTTGAAGATATATATATATATATATATATATATATATATCTTGCCTCACTATCTTTTGATTTTGAACATATGGGTTCAATGAGGGTTATCCTTGAAAACATTCTTCTTAAATATGATTAGCATGATCAATAGGCAATGTTTTGTTGAAACATAGGTGATAAGTGTTGACAGTCATTTTGACATGCCCAACAACTGTTAGGTAAGGTCACAAGATCAATTCATCTCTTCTGAAAGACAGCTAACTTCCAAAATAAATTAATTTCCCCCAAGGTTTATATTACTAGGTCATGGCGATGCAAGATAGCTCAGTGATCTATGTAGCTGTCCCTTTTCAATGGGCTTGTGGTATGGAAGTTTGATATACAGTCGATTCACAAAAAAAAATTACCAAACAAGTGATTACATGTACAAACAATGGCTATTTTGGTTTAATACACAACAACAAGTGGATCCAATAACTTAAGCCTCCAGATCTAATAATTTCAGATTTCCAAAACCTACATCTGATCCTTACAACAGCAATTTATAGATTTTCTCCAAAATTATTAGTGTTTCAGATTAGGTGAATTTTAAATAAACCAATCGAGATGATTGCCGCCCTTTGGATGCTATCATATTAATCTTTTCAAGCAACATAATTATTTGCAAATCCTAGATCTAGGAATTTTAATAACAGATCTACAAATTTTATTTTCAAGTTGATCTTAATTTACTCAAATTTAAAAGAAAAGGTAAAAGGGTTAGGGTTAAAAGAAATGAAAAATATAAATGGATCAATTTTGTAATAAATTCAAATTCCAATTCTGTTGAGACAATGAAATCCAGTTAAACCAACTTTGCTTGATCTGTATTACACAAAATCATTAACACAAAGCAATGCAAATGTCCAGGGATTTTAAATAAATGGAAAGGCAGACATTAAATTACTATATTACACATGCAAATTTCATACATCACCTCCTACAGTTCATTAACTTGAAAGATTTTTCACGTAACATGCCTTGGATTCCATCCTTCTTATTTGAATTTCAGAAGTTGTTCATTACACCATGACCCAGTTTGGAAAACTTGGATCTACAATGAAAATGCTAATATGCCAAAGTTGACTAACTTGCTACTCTATCTAGCTTGCTAATTAACAAGTTTCCAAAACCTTTACAATGCCTTTGAAATTTACATAATACCCAACTTCTTGGACACCAAGTTCAAAATTGTTACATCCCAAATTGTGAAGTTACTATTTACCGTTAATAGATAGGGTAAATGTGAATATAGTGCGAATTATGGAGATGAATTATTGATGCTTGTACCTTGTTTTCAATATTAATGTATCTCACTTGATGATTCATTTGATGTTATCTTAGTTGATGTTATTCATCGTGAAATACTGCATAAGGAGGTTAATGAATCATGCTGATTTATCTTGTGATGTTTATATATATTGCTATTGTTGTGAACATATGACTCTCATTGTCGTGTCATTGAATGCAGGTGTGCAAACCATTCCTCCAGGCAGAGGAGAAATATCACTCGAGAGAGGATCTTGGTCAGGTAAACAGTAGCGAGAACCATTTGAGCATACACACACGTCATTATAGGTTGGGAGAAACCAAGTCAGTTATGATGGTCTTGATAAGTCATCCATAGGCTTTAGGAGTCTTGTTTACTTCTTTGTGCCTTGTGAGTGATGTTTATTTGTATATCTGACTTATTGTATTACGATCATTGTGTGGATAACGTGAATGGATATAAGTGAATAGGTTACACACGCTACCTATTACCTGTGGATAAATAATATTATTATAATATTTGCCTTGGAATTTATATATACACATATACATAGATATATATATTGAAAGTATGCTAATTGGCTCGCAATATATGTATTCGACGAATAAATATGTATATGTATATATATTTATATATGTAAATATATATATTTAATATTATATAAATATATATATTATAGTCTTACCAAAACATATATATATGTAAATATATTTAAATTATAATATTTAAATATATATATATATATATGGTAAAGTAAATAAAACTATAATATAAATATATAAATATATAATTAAATATATATATAGTTTAAAATATTTTAAATCTCTAAAGTGAAAATTAAAAGATTATATTTTACTTGGAGTAAATATTAGAATTGAACTATAGAGAAATAATAAATCTCTTCATCCAAATATAAGAGAGTCGAGCTATTTCATTTAGAAGAATTTAAATCATTTTGTTTCAAAGGGAAATTGAAACATTTAAAAGGTAAATGATGAACTTTTTAAAGAGAAAAATATTTGCTCTAAACTTTTGAATGAGCATTTCCATGAAATTATGGCGCTGGAGGATGAATACGCGGGTTCGCCTGGAAGAAAGTTTCAAACTTGCTAAGAATGGGAGCGATGCAGCCTGTAAAAGATGAGGTGTTCTGAGTATTTCCTTGACCAATTCTTTGAAAGATGAGTCATTTCCTTATTGGCGCCATTACTGGTGAGTTTCTTGTAGGTGGCGATTTTATCTTTAAACCATGTGCAGAGTTGAAGTTTTCTTGTTTTGTTGGCTAAAACTGAGGTCGAATCACTTCTTAAAGTGATGAATAAGGGGTTAGAAACCCGCCATATATCTCTTTGAACTTTTCAAAACATAGTGTTGTCATTTCTCACACCTGCAATGGTGTAAAATGTTGGATTTTAGGCTCTATAAATACACACCTTATCATTCTTTAATTTACCTCTTGCTGAATCCAAGTTTCACAATACTCTGAGCTTTGTTTACCCATTTCATATTTCTGTATTCATACTTTGTTTTTTCTGAGTGGAAAAGACAGAGGATTTACTAGCAAATTACTACAGACAGTGTATAATTCCATTACAGCTGAGTAAGTGTTCATTTGTGAAGTCCGTTTTAAGTGAATATACTTTATTGAGAGTTCATTTGGAGTGAGTAATCAGCAATTGAGAAGTTAGTTTTAGTGAGAGGTCATTGAATTATGAGGGCTTGATTGAAAGAAGGACTGGAAGTGCGATTTGGGAAGGAAAAGCTTATAAACAGGCATGGAACTCTCATCATTTTACACTTTTGAATTTGATTGTTGTGTTTCTGTTTCTTTGAATTTGCTAAGTGTGCAAAGTCTGTAAGTTAATTCCTGAATGCAATCTAGTTATAGGGGAAAGGAACTTTCAAGGAAAATGTTTAAATATTGTGCATAAAAGGGAATTTGTGTAAAGGGAATTTATGTGAAAGAATTTAAGGAAAAGGTTTGTTTGTTTAGCATAAAAGGGAAATTATGTGAAAGAGAAAAGGGAAGGTTTAAAATGCATTTAGAATGAAAAATTGCATGTTTTGTATGATCTCCATATAAGGAGAATACGACGATATAGATATTATCTAATAAGATCAAAATGAAGGCAGAATCAAGTAAGTTCTTATAGCTTAAGTTATTAGGTTAACTGAGACAAGCTAAGTACTCCTAGGATAAAGATTTCCCGATTAGGAGGTATGATACAAGACACTTGTAGATTGTTTCATTTCTAAGTAGATAGTTTGATGTAGGTAGTTTAGGGTGACTGAATACCCATTGAAGGACATAACCTACGCGTAGTGTAAGATAGCCTTAAGTCAAATCGGCCTTGAGTAGTGTTTATGATGGATGATCTTCATTCGAAGTACTGAATGAGAATACTTTGGCCAAAGTAGTGAAATGTACAACATCCACTTAGGTGTGAGATAGTTGAGACTACACTGTCAGTTCATTGTGATCCTTGTACTAGTTCGAGATTGTGAAATAGCAAGGTTCTAGTTGTGTAGGACACAACACTATGCTCAGTTGGTAATCGTTAACGGATACCCTACCAATCTCCTCGTTTGAAGGGAGGGCCATCTATTGAATAATGGATGTGCGGGGGACCGCATTATAAGTTCGTGGTTGGCAGAAAAGCACCCGAGTGATGTTTCTCCTCCATATCAAGCGGTCGATGTACCAAGATTTGAAAGGAAAGGAACCTGGACCTTCTTACTACTATTTGTTCAAAATCTCACTGGAGCTATGTTAGTTAAGGTATGTATTCTTGTTTCATGTACTTGTGAAGTTATTATATTGAAATGGAATCTTTATTGTAAATTGATATGACAACTTGTTCATGTTTTATCAATAAAGAAAAGGAAAAATTTTATTGCAATGTCATGTTAACATGTTTGTTTACTTGTACGATATAAATTATGGAAATTTTCCTTTACCGAAGGGTCGGGTCGTTATAGAAATCCCTAGGCCCAAAATAATTTTTTTGAAAATTAAAACTTGTCCCAAGACTTATTTGTCTTTTGGGCCCACATTAAAATAATGTTTCAACAAGTGAAAGTAAGTGCTCCACTTTGAGAAGTGGAACTTTATTACAAAGGGCCAATATTAAATAACAAAAAAACATTGAGATCAAAAAAATTAATAGGCCTACGCCTGTAGGAAGACTCACACTACTCCGCCTTGGTGTGCATCTTCTTCTCTTCCTTCTTCACCTTGTTTTTGCTCTGATTTGCTTGCTTGTAGGTACGTTTGTAAATTATCAATAGGCTCCTTCACTACATTGAAGCTAGGAGAATGAGAATATTCGTATTGGAAATGCGCCTTCCTTGAC
Source organism: Sequoia sempervirens (assembly GCA_007258455.2). NCBI lineage: Eukaryota > Viridiplantae > Streptophyta > Pinopsida > Cupressales > Cupressaceae > Sequoia > Sequoia sempervirens. The sequence continues at coordinate 213,838 of VDFB02123521.1, read as the reverse complement.
AAGAGTTGCAATCCACTTTGAAACCTTCTTCATCTCTGCCAGGCATGCCTCAAACATATCAAAGTTTCCTTTTATTCTCATTAGATCATCTATGATCTCTTTTGTTAGATTCTCCTTCAACAAATATACAAATTCTTTGACAACTGCAGTAGCTGGGAAGACTTTATCAGCATTTTCCTAGAACGTGCATTGGATAGCCTCAAAGAAATTCCAAATTTCAGCCATAATTGTTTCTCCTATTCTTTTACTACTAAAAAATTTCTTCTTGCATTCTTGCAAGATCTCTATTCTCCATTTTGTGGCCCATCTTTGGATGCAACAGCAACAAGTGCCTCCTCTTCCATGGTTCAATTCCAAAAGGTCGCAGCAGTGGAAGATCTTGTCGACTGGGGCATAGTAGACAGTGAACAGCTTGGATGCTGCTGTATCTTCTAGGTTTTTTCTGGTCTCTTTTTTTGCTACTTTTGTTGAGTCTACTTTTGGTTGCAATGTAGACTGTGGTGCTTGTTTCTAGTCTTGCAATTTGGATATTGGTGTTCTTTTGGATGGCAGGTGGTTTTAGGTGGTTGGTCAGTTTTCCTATTGGGCTTCAACTGTTGTCCATTTTCAATTTTGGTCATTCCTTTGTAACTTTGATGTTATGTATACATTCTTCTTCTTGGGCAGGGGCCCCAATAGAATCCCCCACTATTTAATTAAATTTCTTTCTTTCTAGACTCCCCTTCAACAACAAAAATTAATTGTAGGCTTTATTCTGAGCTTCCTGTCTCAACAATTCACTCTTGATTTCTCAGTAGAATGAATGTAAGGAAAAGCTCCAGAAAATCTATCAACACTATAAACCAGCAACAATCCAGGGCTAGAGCTAAACAAAAAGCCTACAAATCTCCAGATTTTAGAGTCCACAAAAGAAGAAAAATGAAAATAAAAGCTCATAATCCAAGCATGAAAAGTGAGCACAGCCACTCTACTAGTTCTTCCCAGCCCATCTTTGTTGATGATGAGGACTAGTTTCCTACTTCCATGGTAAAATCTCAATCCAGTCCATCATTATGTTGGCTGAATATCCTCACCTAATGGGAATTAATCTCAATCGAATTGCCCATGCCTCAACTGGCTTCAAAACTCTGGTCCATTTCTCTAGCCCAATCTTCTAACCTTCCGTTTGACCAAACATCCCATTATCAATGTTGTTGATACACCAGTTACTTCTAATGTTAAAATCAGACTCAATTCCTATCCCATGCATAGCACTTGCACTGGCCCCTCTTGTTCCCTCTTCCATACCTGTTCCATTTTCCCTTTCGAATTTCAATCCCTAGCACCCAATCCATCCTCTTCCTCACCTTACCAGTCAACCTACCTTGGGCAGCCATCTTAGGCCTCAAAAATCAAAGCCTAATTCCTAGAGGAAAGCCAATTTAAATTTTCTTTCAATTCTCCATGAAATAGAGGAGGCCATCCTACACCAAAGCAAATAGCTGAAGTAAGCATGTAAAAACAATTCATTCATGGAAACTAGTTTGATTCTTCTCCCTCATATTAAATGGGTAACTGCATCAATAGCTCAATGTTACCATAGAAAATCATAAGCACACCCACCATGCTGTCAACTCCTTGCTCCTATCCAAAATGCATGTCGTTGTGTAGGAGAAATAATTCAGGAACAAGCTGAGCTCTCATCCCATTCCACACATCAAGGTTGCTGAGGTGACTGCTTCAACAAACCTGTTATGAGTGGGCATAATTGGCAGGAAACCCTGATTAACCACAAATGAAATCCATGGCAAGCAGCATCAATGAAAAGGGATGGTCGCCAACACCATCTACAAGGTTACCAACTTACCACTTCTCATGAAAAAAAATAGTAAAATTTAGGCTCCTTTTGCTACTACTCTGGAAGTGTATAGCTCTAATGTATAGTCTTTTATGTGCTCGGTCTATTTCATATTTTTAATCTTACCAAAACAGCAATTTTGTTATGACTGGCTGCTCAAACTACATACCTATTTCTTGTAACCTTCAGGTAAAAAACAATGTCTGCACTCTGAATCATCTGTTCATACTTCATAGTATTTCAAAAGACATCTTGATCCCTTCATTGTAATTATTTGACATCTGTAAATATACCTTATTTTAATCAAAAAAACCATAGCAGCTTGAAGTTCTAGCCCTTCACATATTTTACTTCCAAACAAGTAAAGTTGGTGAATGCATCACACTTTATTCTAATTTAACAATGTCGTATTAGTTCTCCATAGTCCATACTATATAGAATAAGTTTATAACATTAAGTATTATAACATGTTTCTGATCTTATTAAGATCAGTTAATATGCGTAAAATATATTCCATAAATTAAATTATGACAAGACAAACCTATCTGAGCACAAGGCTTTCTTTCCTAATAAAATAATAAATAAGTACAAAGTATATGCAAAAGTAGAAACACGAAACAGTAATTAATATAAATCAAAATCATATTACTTACATTTATAGTTAGGTTTTACTTTAGTTGCATTACTATTTTGATATGTATTTAACATTATTTAAGCATTGACATGTTAAGCTGGATACATGAGTTGTAGCTCTAGTTTGATCTGAATTGATGTAAACGTTCTAAATAATGGATAAGAATTGTATATAATATTTGTCCTAAACAAACACATATAATGCTGGATACTGCGATTGGAAATACTGAATATCATTAAGTAAGGCAAATGATGTTTTCAGCACAGTTTACATAACTGTACTTTAATAAGACGAACTTATTTGAAATTCCTATTTCCACATTCCATTAAGTAGTTAAGGAACAAACCTAGAAAAGGGTTGTACTTCACTTGTCCAAAAATCAATTTTCTTGGCAGTAATGGTGTCAGAAGTCAATGGATAATCACTCCAAAGATAAGACTGATAAGCAGCCTTTGTGACAACCATCCTTCCTGAAATTGATGGAATTCTAGAACCAGATTCAGAAGGCCCATCAGGAGATTTATCAGCATCCATGACATAAGGAGCTAGTGAAATGTCATCATCTTGTTTATATGCCTTGCATGCAATCTCATTGATTTCTTCATCACCTTCATATTCTTCACTGTCATCTTCTCCTGTACATTGGTTCACAAAGACTGTTAAACTAGTATTGCTATACATTAAAGGCATTCTAAGTGTTCTTGTTGTTGTTAATCTTATAAAAATGCAACTGAATCCAGCAAAGGAAATCCGGATGTGCCAGCCACCTTATTATAAGGAAAATGGCCATAGATTTGCATTAGAATTCAACCATAACAATCATGGCAAAGCATTCCAACTTATAACCATCAGCTATCTTCTTCTAAAAGATTAGCTATTCCCTGTCATATCTGAATAATAAAACCAGTATTACTGTCATAAAAATAAGAGATGAGCAACAGTTGTTACAAATAAATGTTCAATTTATTAAGTATGCTAAAATTCCCATAATGTTACCAATAATGTTAAAAAAGGGAGATATAAAGTTGGAATTTTGAACAGCAGGTACATAAAAGAAAGATTCAAACTGCTTCTGGATGCAGTAACAAAATCCTTCAGCTTCTCAAGTGCAGTACTAAACCTACAAATTATTGCATTAATTAATTTTAATGTTTTCATCTGCAAAAGACATGCTTTAGAAAACTAAAAGCTTCTTGAGAGAGCAGTGATTGACACAAAATCATATATAAACAGTTTTTGCAATCAAGAAAATCCTTTCTAATCTTTATTTAAAAAAAATAAAAAACATGACAATTTTTTTGTTCTCTTAAGAGAAATATAAAAAATTTCACAATTGACTCAAAAAGAATCATGCCTCAAGTGATCCCCTCTATCAGAGTTCCTTATACGAAGATGAGTTACACTCTTTTGATGACTAGACAGCAAAATATTGACGAGAAATTAAGGAATAGGAAGAGAAAAAATGATATTGTTTCATACTTTTACAAACATGCAATATTGTGATGATGTGCTCCTGAGTATTATAAGCACAAAACAATCCACAAAACACCATCACAATATACAATAAACTTTCAACGAGTCTGTGATAGTCCTTTGTTTGATCCTTTCTATAATTTATCTTTTCTCTTCAACACAAACTGAAATGCATGCTCTAATGAATTTAGAATAAAGAGGGGCCATCTGTTAGATGTGTAGAAGCGTTCTATGAATGTTAACTTCATTATACTACCAGTACTCTAATTTTGAGCTTGATGTACATTTTATTTAATTTCTCAATGTAATGTTAGACATATTGAATGAATTTAGAATAAGGGAGGCCATCTGTTAGATGTCGAATGTTACTTCATAATACTACCAGTGCTCTAATTTTGAGCTTGATGTACATTTTATTTAATTTCTCAATCTAATGTTGGACATATTGACCAGCAAAATAACGCAATTATAACTGTTGTTTAGTGAGAACCTGTCAACAAATAAACACTAGGGAACTAAACTCAAAATGGAGGCACAATAAGGGAAAAACTTGAAGAAATCATATCTAGCAATGTCCCAAGCATCTCAAGAACTTCACAATTAAGGAATACCCAGACAGAACTGGAGCCTTCACAATGCCCCAACAGTGTTATGCCTTCATTATGAAGTCACTAACTGTTCAAAGTTCAAAATATGGCAGATAACGTGAGGCATGAGATGAGACAAGGGATACATATTAGACCCTGAAAGGACTGACAAGATGAAAAATTTATTGTGAAAGTCCAGATTAGAATGCCTACCCTCTCTCTTTTAGCCCAGAGGGCAATAAATGCAGCATTAAACAGAGTAGTGCGGATGACAGTTTAGTTTGTGTCACATTAGCCCTAAAATTTCTACATTAAATACATATAAATCCCATCAGCAGATCTCATTATATGCAACACTCAAATTAAGGGGTTTGGGCTGTCAAAATGCTACTACAATACGGCAGAGAAGGCAGAGATATCTATCTAGGTCCTAGCTACAAAGTAGCATTTCTTGTAGGTTGGGCCAGTCAATGGGAAAGAGTTGAGCCTGCCCGGCCCCGCACCCGATGTCATTCATCCTATATGCATGCCCCAATAGATAGACAGCTAGGTTACTCATTTTCTCTCTATTTTAAACAGTGAAAACTTGATGGCAGAACAGGAATTGGCAGAAGACCAATTGAAATAAGCAAGTTCGACAGGGTTGACTATATTAATTGGCTCTTATTTGAACAAAACTTACTGCTGTTTGAGTAGAACTGTCTACCATTGACTTCTATATAGATAACTTACATGATACTCTAGGTTACTCTTGCTGTACAATGCATGCATATCCAGCTTGTTAGATACAAATATGATGTCCCCTCCGCGCTTCAAAATTGACTTTGGAGTTTTCTGTTAAAATCTGATTTTTTTGTTTTTTTGCTGCCGGCAGTGTCGGATTTTTCAAGAAATTGAATTAAACAATAACAAAAGGGAAATTGCATAAATAAATGAGAACCCAGCAATCTCTATTTATTCCCAACATTATAAGCCAAAAAGCAATAGTTTGGAACCTGGGTTTTTACACGGCAGTCACGGAAATCAGATGTAACGACACCATGCTTCTTTTTGCACAAATTTCAACATGGATCTTGAAGTTGGATGCTAAATGTAGGACGCCTCCACACAAGGAATTTGCAACCCCAAAGACTAGGTGTTTGGCACACAAACTCGCACGTGCTTGTTTCCCTTTGCCTGCTACTGCTCTAGCTCCCACGTGCAAATAAAATGATTGGTTTTTGCTGCTTGAAACCCATGTTTTCCTTTGCATATGGGGACGCCTTGGCTGGGAGAACAATCTCTATCAAATACAAGCTCAAACCCTCCTGTTGTGTCTCCTGAATTGTACAGCCTCTGATGTGTGCCAAGTGTGACTTCTGTATTATTCAAATCTGCTGTTGTAAATTGAAATTGCTGAAAGCAAATTCTAAATAAATTGGTGAATGCTCAGATTGATGGTCTCTATGTGAAGCCATCCATACTAGAACCCTTAGACAGTCTCTCACGCCTTTAGATCCTGTCCTAATCAAGGATTTTTGTAAGAAACCTAATGTCTCCAACCCTCGAACTGATACTGGATGATGGTAAATTTTGTTTTGTTTTGTGGTTTTTGCAACTTTTTTTGTGTTTTTGGATATATATGATTTTTTGTATTTTTTTTAGAATAAGATGCCAGGAAATGGAAATGCAAATGAAGTTAATAACAACTAAGGCAAACTAATATAAAAGAGGGCTGCGAATGACTTTTATTGATAATAGAGTATATACAAAGCTTTATCCACAATAGAGCATACCCGGAGATGCAATTATGAAGCCCTTAATAAAATCTGGAATTTATTGCAAACGGAGCTAAACTATATGGCCTGCCCTGGATAACAATTTCTCCACCATAAAAATGCTTGGATAGGCTTCTAATAGCCTAGGCGCCACCAAAGAGAGAGATGAAGGCTCACAGATGAAGGCGATTTGGTCTGGAATAAAAACGCCCTCAACATAAGATGCACGGTGTAATGACCCCTTTCTAGTGGAAGTGTACTTAAACTTGAATCTTGCATTCAAAGTGTTTCTCAAAGAGACATTAGAGATGTTAGAGATCAATAAATTTCCGTAATAACATCTAATCAGATCAAAGATGATATAATTATTTGTTCCTTGCCAAAGGATTATTCATTTCCTCCCTATTACTCACTATGAATGATTCCTTTATGAGTACAAAACATCTTTCGAGATCCCTTAGATGGAGTTCTATTATACCTTTTAACATCATAGTGAATGAATGGAGTCGTGATTACTTATAAGGCTCAATTAATTGCTACAAGCATTATTATTGGACAACTGCAAATAATACATTATATATGTATTGTCTTGTATATATTGTATGCGCCCACCATCTATGATGTATCTATGAATTTCAATATATATATATATATATATATATATAACTATACGCTTATCAATTGTTAACATGTCATTCCATCTCCCAATATACTTATCCATCCTAATATGTTCAATTATGGATCCACATTAACTATGAGACTAATAACGTGATATGCATTTCTTCCTATGATAATACGATATCCATATCTGACTAACTATAAACAACAATAATTATCCCATATTAACACCTGCAGTATTATCTCTATCAATATTGAATATTAATATATTTATCAAATACCAATTTTTTAATATCTACCTTTTATTAACATAATCTTGAAATCATAATCCAGTTCCCTTTAAGTCATGAATTAATCATTATTACTTAATTGAACATAATACATATACATGTATAACCATTATCAATTAGTGCTAGGCTTACCATACTTACCCTAACCTAGCATACATATACTTATTATAGTTACTTAAGAACTTCTATACTGTCCATATTAATATTCTTATTTACATGACATCTATACTTATTACTTATTTACTACTAACATACTATCGATATTATTTATATTTATTTCTTACCTCCTTCATCAACCTGCAGATAGACATCTTCTTTCTCCAGCCACGATCTCATGGGTGTAAATAATCAAATGCCATTGGTCCGGACGTGTGAAATGCCTTTTTGAGAGATTCGCTGGCTTAGTGGATACTCCTTTCTTATATCTTCTTATCCCCCATTGGTTTGAACTGGTCTTCCTTTTATAGACCAATCTACCAAGAGTCATGCCTCTTACTTTGACCAGGGACGTGTCAATTAAAAGTGGTCACTGCCTTTTCTTTGGGCCCCAAACCTCACTAATGTTTGTATCGCTGATTAACCAAGCATTGTTTAAAAACTATAATCGCTGCTTGTTAGCATATCTCTTATTTGCATCGATTCCATAAAGTGACTTATTATTATTATTTGTTTATTTAATTCAGAGCATAGTCCTTTTCAGATTCAGTTTCTTGTGTAATCACAATTTACAATATCAACTTGTTTTATTTGTATTTATAATAATTGTATTATGAATATAATATTATCTAATATTTATATTTATGATTATAATATAATATTTTATTTTATTTTGACAATAATATTAACAATGATGATAAAGATTATTATATATATTTTGATATTACTTTATTATGTTATTTGTTTATATTTTATATTCGGTAATTATAACATTATCTTTGGATAGTTATAATTATGATTATATTGCCAACATCCTTATATATGTTTTATTTATTTATTTGTTTCTCAATACTTTATATCTTAGTGTCACAATTTCGGGGGACATGACATACGGCCTGGCTGTATCAATAGAGGTACAGCCTGGAAATGTGTGCCAATATGTTAATTAATGCAGCCGCTAATATTTAATGCCTCCACAATGAAATCTGGTTCAAACCCTTGATCAACTTTCTCCAATGAGCACAATTTTGACCTCTGAATGAAGCCAACTCAGGAGCAAACTTCAGCTGGTCTTTCACAACCTCAGATTGCCTGACAATGAAGAGTTGCACATTCTCCAAAGTCTGAAAATGATTAAAAATCTGCAAAAACCCTTGTGCTCTCACAAATCCCAAAGCTCTCAATAAAAGACAAATTCAAATGATCATCAATAATGAGTTCAATTTTGCTTTGAGGGACCTTTTTATACTTTCTCTTGAATGGCTCGATTTCCAAGAAGCCATTTTAATGATTTAAAATATATTTTAATTTACCTTGGTTGTTGACTTTATATTATACCCTCATAATGGCGTACCTTTTTATGATTTATTAATTGCTCATTCACTTAAAATGGCCCCACTCATAATAACTTTATAATATAAACTTTTATAATTAAATATCATTAAAGGCCATTAAAATATTAATATCTCATTAAATACTTATTATTTCGCCATGCCATCTGAAATGGAAGTCAACGCTACCAATCACCATGTGACTAGGTGCCCTGCTATATATAGCAACTCTAAATAGATGACTTACTATAAATAGTAAGTAGGCAAAACTGAGTCTTGTAACCTCTGCGAAGGCCCAATCCTAATCCAAACTGAACACTAAAGAGAAGTAATGTCACCAATTGACCAAGTTACTGTCTCGGAGGACCCTCTATTCATAATTGTTAGCCTAAGAGGGTGAAGATGATAGGCTAACCTCTCTACAACTGAGACTGACTAAGAAGGGGACATTATAGTCAGCCCTCCCCAAGATTGCTTGTCCTCAAGCAATCGCTACTCTGGATGTCGTAAAATCTCTTCACTTTCCCACGTCGCAACCTCTACCAGCAAGTCCTTCCATTTAATTAGATATTCCCTGATAACCCGTTGCCAAAGATGACGCTCTCTGACATCCAGGATGGCCTCAAGTACTAAAATCAACTTCCCCTCATCATCTAGGGGTGGTAGGACTGAAGAGGGAACAACATGATGTCCTAACGCCTTCTTGAGGCACGACACATGGAACACATTATGAACCTTACTATCCGCTGGTAGATCCAACTCATAAGCCACCTCACCTATCCGCCTAATAATCCTGAACGGACCATAATATCGTGGCTTAAGCTTCTTTGCGCCACTTTTCCGAAGGGTTGACTGACGATAAGGCTACAACATGAGATACAACATATCACCCACCTCAAAAGATCACTCAACCCTCCTCTGATCCGCATATTGCTTTTGTTGATTCTATGCCTTCTAAATATTCTCCCTGAGAGCTCTCATAATGTCTTGGTTCTCCTGTAGAAGATCCCCAACACTAGGCACTCTATTGTCACTCAACACTAAATCAAGGAAGTTGGGCGCCTCATATCCATATAGTGCCATGAATGGTGTCATCTAGATAGACATGTGGTAAGTGGAATTATAGCAATACTCGCACAGATATATCCACTTTACTCAAACCTTTTGCTGCCCCGCTATGTAATTCCGAAGGTATCCCTCCACCCATTTATTAACAATTTATGTCTGGCCATCGGTCTGCAGGTGGTAACTCGTACTCAAGTAAGCTCGGTCCCACATAGTCGGAATAACTCCTGCCAAAAGTGACTCATGAACCGACTATCCCTATCACTAACAATGCTCTGAGGTAAGCTGTGCAACCTAAATACCTCTCAAAAGAACAACTCTGCAACCTGCATAGCTGAATATGCAGTCGTAATTGGGAAGAAGTGGGCATACTTCGTCAACCGATCAACAACAACATATATACAATCTTTCCCCTGGGCTTTCGGCAAGCCCGTAATAAAATCCATCGATACACATTCCCGCTTCCTGTCAGGAATCGGAAGTGGCTGAAGCAACCCAACAGGATAGGTATGTTCCTGTTTGTTCTGTTGACAAACAGGGCACTCTCACATAGCGAAGAGCATCTGACTTGAGTCCTTTCCAAGTGAATCGTTCCCGTATCTGCCTGTAAGTTTTGAAGTACCTGGGATGACCAGTTGTAGGTGAATCATGGAAGACTCTCAAAACTGTGTTCTTCACATCTGAATCTGGAATCAAAAAGATTCTCCCCTTGTAAATGATTAAATCATTCGCAATGGAGTACCTGCTATCCTGCACTAAACCATCAATAATGCCAACAGCCACGAGTTCTTGGCATACTCAGCAACTATCAAATGCCTCCAATCCTCTGCAATCTCAACCAAGGAGCACAAATGAGGTCGGGGAGACAAGGCGTCATCAACGACATTTTGCGATCCTTTGACATAGGAGATGTCAAAGTCATATGACTGTAACTTGGTAACCCATTTTTGTTGGCAATCATTCAAGTCCCGCTGTCCAAGGAAATGCTTCAAGCTATTATGATCAATCCTCACACTGAATTTACTGCCAACAAGATATTGCCTGAACTTAGCCAACGCATGCATGATGGCTAACATCTCCTTGTCATAAATGTTGTAACTCCTCTCAGGACCCCTCAACTTCCTACTCTCATAAGCAATAGGATGCTTATCCTGCATAAGTACTGCACCAATTCCCTCACCAAAAGCATCGCAATGAAGCTCAAAGGGTCTCGTGAAATCTGATAATGCCAGGATTGGGCAAGTAGTCATCAAAACCTTGAACTTCTCAAAACACTCCTGTGCCTGAGGAGTCCACACAGAAGCACCTTTCTTCGTCAAATCTGTAAGTAGTATAGCATGCCTAGAGAAACCACTAACAAACCGACGATAGAAAGCACACAAGCCAACAAAACCTTTGAGTTGCGTAAGATTTTCTGTAGTAGGCCACTCAATAATAGCTCGGACCTTATCTGGGTCCATGTGAACTCCATTTGCACTGATGATATGGCCGAGGTATAGCAACTCAGACATTCCCAAAGCACACTTGGACTCCTTGGCGTACAAGGACTCCCTATCCAATATGCCCAACATTGTATCTAGGTGAGCTAGGTGCTCCTCCCAAGATCTGTTGTAGACCAAAATATCATCAAAGAAGACCAAGACATATCTTCGCAGCTGTGACTAGAAGACTCTGTTCATCGTGGACTAAAAGGTGGCAGGTGCATTGGTTAACCCAAACGGCATAACCAAGAACTCAAAATGCCCACAATGACATCTAAATGTAGTCTTCTCTATATCCTACTCTCGAACTCGAATCTAATGGTACCCTGATCTCAAATCTTTCTTTGAGAAGTAACATGCCCCATGGAGCTCATCAATCAACTTGTCTATGCGAGGTATGGGATACTTGTTTTTTATTGTCCTTTTATTTAGCATACGGTAGTCTATGCACATCCTAAGTGAACCATCTTTTTTCTTAACCAAAACTACCGATGAAGCAAATAGTGACTTACTTGGCCTAATATGACCCATAGCGAGCAGCTCCTTAATTGTCTTCTCTATCTCATCTTTAAGCCGCTTTGGGTGCCTGTAAGGGGTAATCATAACGGGTTTTGCACCCTCCTCCAACCCAATAATATGTTCAATGCCTCTGTCTAGTGGCCTACCTCGTGGAATGTCACTGAACACCTTAGAATGTTTAATTCTAAGCTCCTATATATCCGGATGATATTCTAACTTTTGCTGCTCCTCTTGTGATGGCATCAACCTACACTCAGCAGCCCACTCAAGCATGCCATTTCGAATGAGCCTCTCCATCCGTCTAAGAGTTATCATCCTCAAATTGCTTTCCTTGATAGCTTTCAACACATGTGACTTCCCATTAACCTTAAACTTCATCACCATCTCACGAAGATTGAGTGTAACCTCACCAATATCATGCAGCAATGTAATGCCAAGGACCACATCAGTGTCACCCATGTTAACTACATAGAAATCAGCCTTAAACTCATAGTTATCAAGGCACATAGGAAGGTCTGTAATCTTTCTCTCACACTTGAGAGTATATCCATCAGCTACCTTAACCCTTATGCCTTCAAATTCCTCAATTTGAATGCCAGGTCTTTCAACCAAACACGTGTCAATGAAATTATGTGTTGCACCTGTATCAAGTAATGCGATGACCTGTCGACCCGCCAAGAGACCACGCAATCTAAAAGAACCATCTTTTTGTATGTTCGATAAACATGCCTCTTGAAGCTTCATTTCTCCATCACTTTCACTTTCATTTTCTGATTTTTCAGACCTAAAATCTTCATTATCAGCTTGCTGGTCTGTCATATCAGCCACTTCTTCACCCTCATAAAACCACTCCATTTGCTTGTTTTTCACCTTGGGTCTTAGAGGACAATCATATTTGTCATCATATGGCCCCTTACAATAAAAACAAAGCTTTTTCTTGCGCAAATCATTAAGAGTGTCTCGATCCAAAGGTGCTGCAACTTTTTCTTTTGAATCTAATTTCTCTTTCTTTTTGGAAAATGATTTGTTGGGCTTTGATGAAGATGATGAACCAAAAGTAAACTTGCTGCAAGGTGATCCAAGTTCCATACTACAAGCTTTCCGCATAGCCTCCTGTAAGGTGGGAGGATCAAAAGCTTTAATCCGACCTCTCATGGGCTCATATAAACCTTCTATGAACAATATAACAAATCTTCTCTCTAAAATCCCTGTAACCATGACGGAAAGTCTCTGAAATTCACTTATATATGATTCTAAGCTGCCCCCTTGCCTAAGTTGAGCAAGTTCCCTGAAATAGAGTTTTGGATCCTTTTTGTCAAAACGCTCAATGAGCCTGCTAGTGAACTCCTGATAGGTATTAACCAAATGATGCTGTAAGGTGTACATCCCATAATGCCACCAGTCATGCGCCAAACCATCAAGATGCAATGTAGCAAACTTTATAGCCTCGTCCTCCTGCATGGGTCTCAAAGATAAATAATTATCCAGTTTCTAAACCCAAGACCTAGCCGAGCACTTGTCAGTACCATCAAAGTGCGGCAAGGTAATCTTGCTAACTGCCTGCTGGAGATCTCTATTCACCTGTGGTGGTGGTGGTCGTGGCTGAGGTGCTCTATGCTCAATTATACCTCCACCTCTGGGTCTCTTAGCATCTAGAAACTCATGTAGAGTCAACGCCTATCTGATCTCAGGAGATAGTGTCATGTACTCAACATAGTGTCTAGTCACATCTATCACTGTAAGACCATGGGGTGTCTAAATCTCAGGCTGAGGATCATGTTGCTCTGCCTGTTGGACTGGAGGAACCTCCCTAGTAATGAAAGTAGGCTGACCGGGCCTACGCTCAGGAATGCTAGAAGAAGAATTCTACTGAACTGTCACCTGTGGCTGCTCTACCCCTGTAGTTCCACTAAATTGTCCTATTTGAAACACATGTTGCTGTGGAATAATCTGCATCATCGTACCCATAAGTTGAGACATCATATCCATCATGTTATCATGCCTCCTCCTAAACTTTGTCTCAGGACTCTCTGCTCTAGCAGGCTCCTTTCTTGTATCCTTAGGTGACTCCCTAGAAACCTCTCTATTTGCCATAAGAGTTGTAATACTATCCTCATTGCTACTGGAGCTAGACCTGTGCATACCCAAAATACCTAAGACTGTATCACCCTCTGGAACCTAAGGTGTTTCCAATGTTCTAATCCTGTTCCTCTTCCCTTAGTATAGAATATAATATTTATGCTCATGAAATCTAATGCTGCACAGGATGGTAGGAACACTGCTATGATACCACTATAAGAGACCCGGTGTCTCTAACCCCCGAACTGATACTAGATGATGGTAGATTTTGTTTTGTTTTGTGGTTTTTGCAAAAAAAATTGTGTTTTTGATATATATGATTTTTTTGTATTTTTTTCAGAATAAGATGCCAGGAAATGGAACTGCAAATGAAGTAAATAACAACTAAGGCAAACTAATATAAAAGAGGGCTGCAAATGAATTTTATTGATAATAGAGTATATACAAAGCTTTATCCACAATAGAGCATACCCGGAGATGCAATTATGAAGCCCTTATTAAAATCTAGAATTTATTGCAGCAGGAGCTAAACTGTACGACCTGCCCTGGATAACAATTTCTCCACCATAAAAAATGCTTGGATAGGCTTCTAATAGCCTAGGCGCCACCAAAGAGAGAGATGAAGGCTCACAAATGAAGGCGATTTGGTCTTGTTGATGTGTTTTTCGTGACCGCACCAAACAGCAGAACAAAAATAGTTTAGGGCTACTCTGTTCTCTCTTGATCAAAGTATTCCGTGTGCTAAGATTGCGAGATAGATCACACGTTCAACTCCAAGGTTCCTTAAGTGCGAATAGACCCAGTTTGGTTGATGTGTATTGCTGTGTTCTTACGAGGGGACTTACACAATTGTTCAGATTTCTTGCAATTAGCAGCTAATGTATGATTTTGAAGGGGATTCTTGCGTGTATGATTTGGCAATGTAGCTTGTTATCCTAAAACTAATCAGAAATGTGCGGAAAGTAAAAGAGTTTAGGGCCTAAGAAACTTATATTCTATTCTAAATGCAGGATATGTGGGGCTTCGTTTCATTAGGCTTCAACCAAATTTCACCTAGCCTCACGTCGGACAGCTTCAGGGAAATCAGTGCAATCTTCAAGGGGATAGCAAAAGGTTTTCAAATTATGGTTTAGCATACATACACCATCACAACGACGCATGTAAGTATACAAATCACAACCGAAGTTAGATTCAGGATAATCTCCAGTTGACCATGCAAGGAAAACTTATCATCAACAAGTTGCTAGTGGTATGGAATAAAGCGAAGCTACCTCAATAAAACACCACACATCAACGTAAACTACTTGCATGAAATTAAGCTACTTGGATTCGAAAGGAAGAAGAGACCTTGCTAGCTGTTCATGACAAGACGAATTCCACCATCAATGAAAAGATCAATTATCATAAAAAGTGTTACACAACAATCTCCTCAAAAGTTTTCAAAGGGAAAACTTTCTTTCTCTTCCACACTATACTAAGCAAAATGACTACTATGCAATCTCTCCAATTTCTAGCTCTAATGCTAATGCCTGATCTAATTTCCTGTTCTAATCTTCTAATGAAAAAAATGAGGGGGGCCTCCCCCTTTTATAGCTAGCCAAGTCCCAAAAGACGGCTAGGGTTACAATTAATAGAGTGGCCAGAATCGTGCCACCTCAGCCCTAACCCTAAAAACTGCCAAAATAGGGAGTGGTACATTAAATGAATCAAAGATTCCCACTCACTCCCATAAATAGTAAATGTAATAAATGCCCATATTCAGTCTTCTAGAAGATCCTCGTCCAGTAGTGTGTTCCCACCTGCCTTCTCTCTGACTGCCAACTCCACGAATCTGCGAAGCACAGCCTCAACTTCCTGAACTGAAATCGGTGGAACACAATCTAACTGAAACTCTAACACCGTGACTGAATGCTCATGCCTTGCACAAGACTTTCTCCAAGCAGCCAAGGAATCCTGCGTGTTCTGGATCAAGGTGGAGAAAGTAGAAGTATTCTCGAAGTCATCTTGTACAAAGGTCTTAACATCTGCAAAGAAAGGCACCAGCAAACCCCTCAAATTATCAACACTTATCTCATCCGGATTCAACCGCCTAGCAAATATGGCCTCAAAGGTATTCTGGACTCCATCAATAATATTGGCCATGGCCTTGTGTATCCTAGCTGAATCCGCCTGTGCCGCATCGAAGAAACCACGCCCCGTGATAGCCGAAGAATACCACCTAGAGAAATCATACCTGTCATTCTCCTGAATGACACCTCCATCAACCAGCAATCGCAACGGAACATGTCTCAATACCTCAAGACGCTGGATAACTTTGCTCTGGTAGATAGAGGCATCACCCCAAGCATGATCCACCGCCTCCATCCGTGCTAAAATATTAGAGGCTTGCTGAAAAGCAAAAGCAAGATCCTCCATAAACTTCTCCGTCTCAGCACGTACTCCTGTGACCCATTTATCTGCCTCCTGTGCCATCCTTCCCAACTCCATCAATCCACTGATTGACTCTCTGGGTATCTCTGCTGGAGGCTCTATTACTGGAATATCCTGCCCTCGAGAACAAGACAACTGCTGTACATATCCAACTAAGGCCTTGTGCTCTCGTTTCAACTTCTTATACTTCCCTTCTTTTTTGAATAATCTATCCTTGAGGGCAAGGAAGGAGTTATCACACTCCTCAACAATCTGAGCACCAGTGGGGCGTCCCAAATCTAGAGTCGTGACCACATAATTCTCAGGAACTGCTTCATTCCGGTCACACTCAACTCGTGGAACGGCAACGTGAAGAGTACGAGAGCCATCCTCCTCAGTGGAGATCTTCGAAAATTTTCTTGCTTTCTTCTTCTGTGGAGGTGCACTGATCCGGTTTAAGAACTCCTCCATCTCAACTGCTGGATCAATTTCCTCACTAGGGCTTCTCCTCATTCTATCTTTAAGCCAATCGGGCACCTCATACTGTATATCGAAGGGCTGCTGCTCCTGTGCCTCCACTTCTCTAACTTGTTCAACTTCTTCATCATTCTAGCGAGGCTCATCGTCCTCAAGTGGCTGAGTATCACCTGACACTATATCATCATCATCACCATCGTTCATGGCCGCCTCTAACTCCTGCTGAAACTGAGGGTCAGTAATAGTCCCCTCATCATCATGCTGATCAATCCTAACAGGTACGTTGGCACTCTGGCCAACTGACTCTCTCCGTGGAGGCTGAATATCGTCCTGTACTACCTGCACCTGATTCAATACAATCCTCTGATCAGCAAATAAAGACACCTCCTGTATGCTTGGAGAACGTGTCTCCAAGGGTGTTGCCATTGTGACTCGTGGAGGCTCTGGCTGAATAGGCTCCTGTCGAACTATTTCTTTCTTCCTGGACTCTGGACCTCTTGTAATCTGCTTCTTCCTGCCAGTGGTGGGCGTCCTGTGATCTCCCATCATGCTGTAAGTCAAAGCAATTGACCTACTCTTCAATCTATTCACCTTTCTATCAACCCATGCTCTAGTAAATGTCATGACTGGGATGGAGAGAGTATCCAAATCAGCAACCTCGGGCTCTGACCAATCGGGAGGTGGAAGTGGAGTATCTCGAACAGCTGCATAATCAGGATGGACAACATCCATATCCTCGTTCACTTGGTCTGGAACCGGTACTACCTCACACCCCCTGATCAAAGTAATAGGCAATCGAGAGAACATCCTCTTCCTTACTTCAATCTCATCAACTGCATCAGCCCAATAATCCTCTATGGTGGCCTTATGTTTGAACTCCTCCGACAGAACCCAATTGATGTTATGATGTGGGTCGTAGTGCTGTCGGCTAGTATGATATGAGAAATGATAAAATTGAAGCCCACTTTCAGCTTCTCTAGCTGCCTGCATCGAGGGACACACCTCATCCGAGTTGCCCATTACAATTGGAAATTCTATTCCTCCCTTCTTCTTTTTCTTTTGAATTTTGTCAAAGGCAAGCAGTTGCCTAGATATCTCTAGCATCAATACTCTATCCGTTGGGTACTTAGGCAGCCTATATGGGTATGATGAGAAACCTTGCAGCCTAACGTAAGAAAATCTCGGAAACTGTATGAACCAACACCCGTACCTTTCAATTAATTCTTGGGCATCCCTCGAGATTCTATGATGTAACCGCTCCTGAAGCAGCCTCGTGATATACATGGTGAAGGCATCGTTGACACGCGTGTAGTGGGTTGTGCTTGCCAGATGCAACTGTGGACAAGCATCATATATTTTAAATTGGTGGGAGCCACAACCAACAGGTTCCTTGTAACAAATCCCCCTGTACTTCGTCATTCGTGCCAACATGTAGATAATGTAGGAGCTCATGTAAAATGTCTTCGTTCTTTGGAGGCCCAGGAGCTGCTCATGTAGATTATCACTTATCATCTCGGCCCAATTGACATAGTCTTTGCCCTCCAGCACGAGATTGATGTAGTAAAACATCCAAGGCTCAAAAATGAAGGACTATGCACAACCACCAACCCGACTCAGCATCATGATGAGGTCACAATATTCCTGCTTCAAGTCATCCGCTATGATCTGTTTTGGCAACTTCGTTTGAGAAGGCTTAGGAGTGGTCATCCAGTGAGTGTTAATTGTCTCCATGCATCACTCAAAAGCAGAAGCATACATACGCTCAGCTCGTTCTCTGGATTTGTAGATCATATTTCTGTGCACTGGGATCCCGAAAGCTTCACCGATGGCTGCTGGAGTAAGATTGGCTAGCACTTGGCCATCTGGTGACATGATCGACCGGTGTTCCTTCTCGTAGCAATTGGCACATTCCATCATCAGCTCCGAGCATTGAATGGCTGGTGGAAAAGCAGCAGCTGCATATAACCCACTTCGAATAATATTGTGTGAAGTAGTTGAAGGCCGATGACTTCCAATTCCAAACATTCTGTTCTTGAAGGTCTCTAGGTTGACGGAGCCCAGGTTGGTGTCTGTCAACTTGCCCAGCTTTGAAATAAACTTTGACTCTGGCATAAATGTTTTACTCAGCTTCTTGATCACTGCTTGTCTCGAGGCACCATTGTCCTTTCCAGTTGTCCTCGCTTCAGCCATCTGCAACATAACAAACATCAGCAATTTAATTTATAAAAATAAAATAAGATATTGCATAGGGGCTGCAGTCGACTTCTAGAAGCTGCAATAACTCTCGTGTTTGCAAGCCTCAGCTTCTTTCTTGAATTTCAATACTTAGAACAGATTTCTAAGTAGACTTTGATGGCTTCACTTCACTATCCCAATCAGCAATTTGAACTTCGTAACCTTGTATCAGCAATCAGCAATCAGCAAACTAGCAAGTTCGTGCCTTTTAAGTTCTCAACAATTCAATTCACTTCAATGCGTCCTTCAACTGGAAACTTCAACTCCAGCAATGAACTAAACTGGCAAAGTCGTACCTCTAACACAAGCAACTCTGGACTTCAGCAAAAACTTTTTTGACCAGCAAGGGCGTACTTCTCAGCAACTTACTTGGCGTCCTTTCTTGACTTCTCAGCGCAAGCAACTTAAGGCGTACCTCTTCAAATGCAGATTTGGATACTCAGCAACTTGCAAGTGCGTCCTTTCTTGACTTCAGCAATGACACTTTCTCAAGGCGTCTCCCTCAACTAGTCTCAGCAATATCAGCAAAAACTTTGAACTCTTCACTGCAATGCCTTTCTTAGAGCAAATTCGCCTTCCTCAGCTGTGAAAACAAGTGAAAAACTTCTCCATTTTATAGCTAAAATTCGAATTCTAGAAGAAGTTAATTTTAGCCAGTGCAATTAAACTCCACTACTCCACTTCAAGAATTCGAATTTTCCCTCTCTGGTGTTTTTGACACTTGTCTCCAGTCGTCGGGAATATTATTCTTCTAGAAACTTGACTGAAATATATCTGAATTTATTTTCAAAAAATTTAACTTAAATTCATCCTTTAATTTACCAGCTGGAGCTCTGTCACTTGAATTCGAATTTTACTTCTCTTCTGCTTTGGAAAATTCATCCTTGAAAAATTCAAACAAAATTATCTAGGCAACTGACTTCAAGTTCATCGTTCGAAGAAAATTCATTTTGAAAACACATTTTATTCACTCTGCCTTAGAAAATTTTAAATTTTCCCTTAGGAAAATTCACAATTTGAGCACTGATTAAATTCTTCACTGAAAAAGTGTCGGCGAAGTTCGGAAGACTAGGAAATCCATTTATCATTGCAAATATTCAGTACCCAGAAGAAAATTTTCTTCAGAACACCTCGAATTCATGGGTACCCAACGAACGGGTTCATTTAATTTTTCAATTTTGAACCTTAGAAAAATATTATTTTCATCATTTTAAATTGATTCTTCGCCTGTGATCATCCTTTGTTGCTCTGACCTCTTGAAGAACTTGAATCATCTTGCATTATCATCATCTCTGACTTCATCTCTGAGGAAAGTTGCTCGCGCTCTGAGAAAATATTTCGTTTGCCTGCCAGCGAGAGAAGTATCATCTTCACTTAGAGAAAAAATTTATTCGCCTAGCACACCTTATTTCTCACTTCATTTGCAAACACTTCACACCTTAGAAAAAATATTCCAACGCCTAGGCAAATTCTCCAATACTTAGAAAATATTTTATTTTTCACTTGAGGCGCTTAGCACTTACCATTTCATTTCCACCACCTCACACATATCTCTTCACCACGCCTTAGAAAATTTTCACACTACATATGCCTTAGGAATTTTTCTAACACTTCACCACCTTAGGCGTATACTTAGCACTTTACTTCCACCACCTTGAAATATTTTCTAACACACACATCACTCTCAACGCCTTAGGAAAAATTTCTAACACCCACCACCTTGGGCGCATTTTAAGCTTGGAGGATAACGCCTATCTTTTACCTAGTTTACCACGCTTTGGCAAAACTTTCATCCCATTTACCACCTTTAATCACTTTTCACATCCAAACATGGGCGCATTTCTATGTAGGAGAAGGATAAACTTGCTACCACGTCCCTTGTGACCCTTCGTCTTCTCTATTTTCGTCTTGACATGCACAAGTTTGGGCGCATTTTGCCTATGGAGGAGGACGAAATCTTTGACTTTGTTGACTCTCTTCAAACTTGGCGCATTTTATACTTGATGGAGGACGAGCTTGTTGACTTGTTGACTTTCCTTCACCTTGGGCGCATTTTGATGTGTCTAGTGGATGAAACTTTCTCCAACGTCCTTGGGTGACTCTTCACCTTCCAATTTTTGTCTTCACATGCATGATCTTGGGCGCATTTTGCCTATGCTACAGGATGAGCTTGGGCGCATTTTGATGCATGAGGGGGATTAAAATGTTTGACTTTCCTTTGACCATTTTGCCTTGGGCGATTCCCGACTTCGCCATGTGATGGGCGACGGATGGGGGTATGATCTCCTTCATGCTTCCGGAAATTTTTAACCTTTCTTCGTTACGACGGCCCTCGCCGCAGGATGAACTTACGACTTTCGACTTTGCCTCATGACCACCTCTCGAGCAGGACAGGCTTATTTGGATGGGGTATGGATCTCTCTGGCGCCTTGGGGAAATTTTTTAACCTTCTTCTTTCATAAGTTGGGCGATTTGCCCTCGCCAACAAGCAGGATGAAATCATTGACTTTCGACTTCTTGCCTAGCGATTCTAATTCCTCGAAAGGTGATGGTCTCATACTTAGTATTATGCTTTACTCACTCCATGATTTGGCGCGTTCCTTCCGACGAAGTTCCTGCATTTTAGACAAATTTCTACCTATCTTCTCAAGATCGCGCCCCCATATTTATAGTAAGTCTTCAATTTTGCTCCTCAAGCCCTAATGGCCTCAAACTTTGCACACGGGCATCCTCATAACTCTTATCGACCATTTAAGACCGCCATTTTTAGTCACCGCTATTTTTAGACAGCCACAGGACAATGGTAATAGTAACTTTTGTTTCATAGCTCCATTGCTCAATGACTTAAATTTAATGAGGCGCCTCACCATTTATTCCATCATTGACACCGATTTACGCACTTGATTTACTATTTTTAGCACAGTCAAATTCGACTTACTATAAATAGTAAGTGTTCCGTTTGACCTGAAATTTCACCAACAGATAGCCTGAAGGACGCTGATCGCGGTGGTTTACATCGGTTTTCGAAGATTTTGACTTTTGATGCCTATTTTTAGGCTCCGAAGCTGGAAACCCTAATTTGCATTGCATGCATCCCAAATGAACTCTGTTTGCTCTTGTTTCTGTGGCACTGCGATCACCAGATATTGAATCATTGAAGTACGCCGACACACTGCCAAAAATAGCAAGTTCCTTATCGAAAGGAGTATCTTGTTTCATGTCACACTCATCGCGAAGTCTCAAAATGCATCAGAATCACCTGGCGTAAAAGAAACTCGACATGCAAACCCTAAAATAGCCTCTCCTAAGACCTGAATTCAGTGATCGCCCTGCTTACATGTTACATCATCGCCAAGGTCTCGAAACCTGCATGAATATGCAAACATGCAGAAAAACTCAGATCAAGACTTTGAAATTTATCCTGCTGGACTGCTAAAGAAAGCACTGCTTTTTACAAATTGTACATGCAAGTAGCTCGATATTCAATGCGTGGGACCGTTGAAAATTCAAAATATAATTGTTTCATCATAATTTACTAAAATAGTAAGTACTCAATCATGAAAATTACCGGAAGCCCGCCGATGCCTCGCTAACAATAACAATGCGAACTAATTTTCAATGTATCGTTTTACTTGATCTTTGGATCACTGTAAACTATGAAACCTTAATTTTGACTTGGCCAAATTCACGCCAAAACTTCATCGACGGTACAACTCCCCGAGAGTTATTAATTTAAAAGAGACAGAGCGGGAGAGAGAGAAGAAAACCCAAGCCAAAAGACCAGAATGGAGCAAAAATTAGGGGGTCCCCATCTTGAATGGGGCGATGTGTGAAAAAGGTCACAACAGGTCTGGAATAAAAACGCCCTCAGCATATGATGTACGACCTGGTTGTATCAGCAAAGGTACGGCCTGGAAATGTGTGCCAATATGTTAATTAATGCAGCTGCTAATATTTAATGCCTCCACAATGAAATCTGGTTCAAACCCTTGATCAACTTTCTCCAATGAGCACAATTTTGACCTCTGAATGAAGCCAACTCAGGAGCAAACTTCAGCTGGTCTTTCACAACCTCAAATTGCTTGACAATGAAGAGTTGCACATTCTCCAAAGTCTGAAAATGATTGAAAATCTGCAAAAACCCTTGGTCTCTCACAAATCCCAAAGCTCTCAATAAAAGACAAATTTGAATGATCATCAATAATGAGTTTGATTTTGCTTTGAGGGACCTTTTTATACTTCTCTTGAATGGTTCGATTTCCAATAAGCCATTTGAATGATTTAAAATATATTTTAATTTACCTTGGTTGTTGACCTTATATTATACCCTCATAATGGTGTACCTTTTAATGATGTATTAATTGCTCATTCACTTAAAATGGCCACACTCATTATAAAGTTAAATAATAACTTTATAATATAAACTTTTATAATTAAATATCATTAAAGGCCATTAAAATATTAATATCTCAATAAATACTTATTATTTCACCATGCCATCTGAAATGGAAGTCAATGCTGCCAATCACCATGTGACCAGGTGCCCTGCTATGTATAGCAACTCTAAATAGATGACTTACTATAAATAGTAAGTAAGCAAAACTAAGTCCTGTAACCTCTGTGAAGGCCCAATCCTGATCCAAACTGAACACTAAATAGAAGTAACGTTACCAATTGACCAAGTTACTGTCTCGAAGGACCCTCTATCCATAATTGTTAGCCTACGAGGGTCAAGATGATAGGCTAACCTCTCTACAACTAAGATTGAATAAGAAGGGGACATTACAGTTTTCGTCCTGATATCAGCTTAAAACTCCATACTTACAACCTTGTGCTCAGTTTCTGTGTTTGAATGATAAACTTGGATGATTGAAAAACAAGCAACTTTTCTCTCCTTATGCTTTCCTAAAAGCCACGCCCAAGGTTAGCGTTTGCTTTTTGACAAATGAAATATTAATATCTTCTCACTTGAAATCCCATGCCACTTCCATAAGCATATTAATTTAATATTAAATCTTTTGTCTCCAAGCGCCCCTTTTCACTTAAATAATAATAAAGTGACTTAAATGTATTCTTTTAATAAAGTCACTTTATTGCTTTATAATATTAAATCACTAAGTCACTTTAATAATAGAATATCATTAACGAAATGTGACTTAATAACTCAATAACTTCTGACCAAAGTCTAGCAATGATCTCCTTAGAGTGTCCTGCAACCATTACCAACTGTAGGTGTGTCGTCACTGACCCTAATATTACTTACTATAAATAGTAAGTAGCAAATAACAAGTCCTGAATCCCCTCAAAAAGGCCCCCTAAACATCCTATTAGCATACGAGAATTGTAGCAATAGGCTAACCCTGTCCCCTCGAACCACTGGCTAGAAAGGGGACATTACAGTCCACCCTCCCTGAAATTGCTTGTCCTCAAGCAATCTCATCTCAGGATGTTGCAATATCTCCTCATTCTCCCATGTTGCATCCTCAACCGATAGGTCCTTCCACTTAACCAAATATTCCCTGATGACTCTATGTCTCAAACGACGATCTTTGGTGTCAATGATAGCCTCAAGAATCATAATTAATTTCCCCTCCTCATCCAGGGGTGGTAATGTTGTAGGTGTCACATTATGTCCCAACGCCTTCTTGAGGTGAGATACGTGAAACACGTTGTGAATCCTGCTCTCTGCTGGTAACTCTAGCTTGTAAACAACCTCACCAATCCGCTTGGACACTCGGAATGGACCATAATATTGTGGCTTGAGCTTCTTTGCGCCACTCTTCCTCAGAGTGGATTGCTTGTACGGTTGCAGCATGAGATAGACCATATCACCCTCCACGAAGGAACGCTCCACTCTGCGTTGATCTGCATACTGCTTTTGTTGATTTTGAGCCTTTTGTATGTTCTCCTTCAGAGAACTCATGATGTCCTGGCTGCCCTGCAACAAATCCTTCGCACTCGACACCCTACAATCTCCAAATAACAAATCCAAGAAATTGGGAGCGTCATAGCCATAAAGTGCCATGAAAGGTGACATCTATATAGACATGTGGTGCATAATATTGTAACAATACTCACATAAATGCAACCACATGACCCATGCCTTTTGCTACCTAGCAATGTAATTCCTCAAGTATCCCTCCACCCATTTATTCACTATCTCAGTCTATCCATCCGGCTGTGGGTGGTAGCTCGTGCTCGGAGTGAGTGCCATGCCACTAAGCCTGAATAGCTCCTGCCAGAAATGACTCAAACATGTTGTCCCGATCACTCACTATATTCTAAGGCAGCCTATGCAATTGGAATCTCTTTGAAAAACAAATCAGTAACCTGCACTGCCGTGAAAGTAGCTGAACTTGGGAAGAAGTGTGAAAACTTCGTGAGCCTATCAACCACGACATAAATACAATCCCTGCTCTAGGTTTTGGGTAAACCCGTGATGAAATCCATGGATATGCATTCCCACTTCCGATTAGGAATGGGTAGGGGCTGTAATAGTCCTGCCGGAAAAGAGTACTCCAGCTTGTTCTACTGACAAGTAGAACACTCTCTCACATACTTGTGTACCTCTTATTTGAGCCCCTTCCAAGTGAACCGCTCCCTAATCTACTTGTAGGTTTTAAAGTAACCTCGGTGGCTAGCCATAGGGGTGTCATGAAGAGCTCTCAATATCCTCTTCTTCATAGAGGATCTTGGTACAAGAAAAATCCTCCCTTCGTAAATGATGAGGTCTTTCACAAGGGTGTACCTGTCATCTGCAATTGTACCATCAATGAACTCGGAAGCCCACTTATCCTTAATATACTTAGCTGCAATCAAACATCTCCAATCATTTGTCACCCCACCTAGAGAGCACAAGGTCTCCTTGAAAGGGCATCGGCAACTATATTTTTCTTACCCTTGACATATGCTATGTCAAAATCATAAGCCTGCAACTTGCTGACCCATTTTTGTTGCTGATCATTGAGGTCACGTTGACTTAGGAAATGTTTCAGACTATTATGATATGTCTTCACCAAAAATTTGCTACCCACCAAATACTGTCTGAATTTAGCCAAGGCATGCATGATGGCTAACATTTCCTTATCGTAAATGTTGTAACCCCTCTCAGGACCCCTAAGTTTCATGCTCTCAAAAAGGGATGGGGTGCTTATCTTGCATCAAAACAACACCAATGCCCTCTCCCAAAGCATCACACTATAGCTCAAGCAACTGTGTAAAATCTGGAATAATGAGTACCAGACACAAGCTCATCAACCGTTTGAACTTCTCAAAGCACTTATGTGCTCCTGGAGACCAATCAAAAGCCCCCTTCTTTGTCAAGTCCGTAAGTGGAGCTGCCTGCTGTGAAAAGCCCTTGACAAAGCGACAGTAGAAACCACATAACCCAAAGAATTCCTTAAGTTGCGTGAGATTCGTGGGTGGAGGCCAATCAACTATAGACTCTACCTCTTTATCCATCCAACCCTCACCACCTCACACTGCAGAACTGACACCACTGATCGATAACACATTATTTGATGACTGAGTTTTAATGCCTTCGATCTCATCCTTCATCCTCTTGGGATGCATGTAGGGAGTAATAATGACCGGCTTAGCACCGTCCTCAAGCTCTATAATGTGCTCAGACCCTCTATCGGGTGGTCTCCCATGACGTAAACTCTCAAACACCTTACCGTGTTTGTCTCTCAATGCCTATATGTCAAGTGGATACTCATGCTTCTGCTACTCAACCTGTGATGGCAAAGTATAACACTTTGTAGCCCACTCCACTTGATCATGCCCGATCAATCTCTCCATTCTCTTGAGTGAGATAACTCTAAGGACTCCCATCTGACATACCCCTCAAAACATGGTTATTGCCATTGGCTTCAAATTTCATTTCCATAACCTGCAAGTTGAGGGTAAACTCCCCAATAGCATGAAGCCACTTCATGTTGAGTACTACATCCAACTCTCCCATGCCAACCACATAGAAATCTGCCTAGAACTCATAATCATTCAACTGCAACGTTTGGGAATCATCCAGTTACAACTAAGTGTAAAGTTAAACCCATCAACTACTCTCACCTTGAATCCCTCAAACTCTTCGGTCTTGAGTCCACGCTTTGCTACCAAGCCCTCATCTATGAAATTATGAGTAGCTCCAGTAACAAGCAAAGTAATCACACGCTGCCCACCCAAGACTCCTCTAATCCTGAAAGATCCTTCTCTCTAAATGCTTGAGAGTTGGGTTGTAGGTGAAACTTCTCCCCTTCCTTTTTTCGACTCTTTCGAGGCACTATCATCATCATTCCCTCCCTGATCGAGTTGCTGTTCTGAATTTTCATAATCTGATTCATCCACATAATAGTACTCTAACTAATTCATTTTACCCTCGAGCGAACACACATGACCCTTTTCCCACGGCCCTTTGCAAGTGAAGCATAATTTCTTCTTTCTTAAGTCTTGAAGGGTCTCATCACTAAGATTTTGAAAGGGTTTCCTTTGCTCGTATGAAAATTTGTTTGGTACTTTATCCCTTGAGGAAGAAAATGGTTTTGGCGGAAACTTGTTTTTTGGGGCAGCAAGCTCCATATCTCTCGCCTTCTTCATAGCATCCTGTAAAGAAGGTGAATCAAAGGCTTTGATCCATCCACATAAAGGTTCTAGAAGACCCTCACTAAAAAGCACTATCAATCTTCTCTCTAATATTCCAGTGACCATCACTGATATCCGTTGAAACTCTGAAATATAAGCCTCTAATGTCCCACCTTGCTTAAGCTATGCAAGTTCTCGGAAGGAAACCTTTGGATCTCTCCTGTCAAATCGTTCGATGAGTGTGTTAGTGAACTCATCATAAGATATGATTGACCTGTGACCCAAAATAACCAAACCATGGTACCACCACTCATGAGCTATGCATCCAAATGTAGTGTGGCGAACCTGATTGCCTCTTCCTCAGGCATGGGCCTCAAGGAGAGGAAGTTATCTAATTGTTGAACCCAACCGCGTGCGGTACAACAATGCCCTCCATCAAAATGCTCCAATGTAATTTTACTCACCGCCTGTTGGAGATCTTTGGTGCCCTGTGGTGCTCTAGTCTCAAGTCTACCAACAACCACTACCCTCTATCTCCTCTGGTTCAGGAATTGGTCAAATGTCAACAAGTTCCTGATGTCACGAAGAAGTGAAGTGTATTCTACATGGCTAATCCTAACCTCATTGACCATGTTTGTTGGCTGCTCCAAAGGTCGTTCCTGATGAACAGGGGTCTCAACCCTCCATGTAAAAGTAGGCTGCAAGGGCCTAGATGTGGTATTTATTGAAATCCTTGGCCTCTCTTCAAGCTATGCATTAGAACTACTAGAGTTATCATGTTGTCCTGCATGACCAAGATTAGAAACCTGGTTCATCTTGTGCAAGAAATTGGCCAACATATCCATCATAGTATCAAACTTTCGCTCTCTCTTGGCATCTGGGCTAATGGAACCCGCATGTGCTTTGTCTCTATCTCCCATGGTACCTACAATACTTTCACTATCATTGGATAGAGTCCTTGGTATATTTGGAGAATTATGGATACCTAAAACCTCTGAAATGGTTTCTCCCTCTGGCACCTGCAAAGGCTGCCATGGTTGTGAACCACTGTGATAAGTCTGTTTTTTCTCACTCATGAATTAACCGCATAGGATGGTAGGATATTTTTGTGCTATGATACCACTATAATGTCCCCTCAGGGTTTCAAAACTGACTTAGGAGTTTTTTGTTGAAATCTGATTTTTTTTATTTTTTTGCTATTGACGACAATGTCGGAATTTTCAAGAAATTGAATTAAACAATAACAAAAGGGAAATTGTGTAAATAAATGAGAACCTAGTAATCTTTATTTATTCACAGCATAATAAGCCAATACCCATAAGCCAAAAAGCAATAGTTTGGGACCTGGGTTTTTACACGACAGTCACGGCAATCGGATGTAAGAACGCCGTGCTTCTTTTTGCACAAATTTCAACATGGATCTTGACGTTGGATGCTGAATGATGTAGGACGTCTCTACACAAGGAATCTGCAACCCCAAAGACTAGGCGTTTGGCACACAAACTCATGCATGCTTGTTTCCCTTTGCCTGGTACGGTTCTCGCTCCCACGTGCAAATAAAATGATTTTTTTTGCTGCTTGAAACCCACGTTTTCCTTTGCATAAAGGGATGCCTTGTCTGGGAGAACAATCTCTGTCAAATACAAGCTCAAACCCTCCTGTTGTGTCTCCTACAGCCTCTGATGTGTGCTGAGTGTGACTTTTGTATTATTCAAATCTGCTGTTGTAAATTGAAATTGCTGAAAGCAAATGCTAAATAAATCAGTGAACGCTTAGATTGATGGTCTCTGTGTGAAGCCATCCATACTAGAACCCTTAGACGGTCTCTCACGCCTATAGATCCTGTCCTAATCAAGGTTTTTCGTCCTTAGATCAGCTTAAAACTCCATACCTGCAACCTTATGCTCAATTTCTGTGTTTGAATGATAAATTTGGATGATTGAAAAACAAGCAACTTTTCTCTCCTTATGCTTTCCTAAAAGCCACGCCCAAGGTTAGGTTTTGCTTTTTGACAAATGAAATATTAATATCTTCTCACTTGAAATCCCACGCCACTTGCATAAGCATATTAATTTAATATTAAATCTTTTGTCTCCAAGCGCCCCTTTTCATTTAAATAATAATAAAGTGACTTAAAGGTATTCTTTTAATAAAGTCACTTTATTACTTTATAATATTAAATCACCAAGTCACTTTAATAATAGAATATCATTAAAGAAATGTGACTTAATAACTCAATAACTCCTAGCCCAAGTCTAGCAATGATCGCCCGAGAGTATCCTATAACCATTACCAGCTGCAGGTGTGTCGTCACTGACCCTGATATTACTTACTAGAAATAGTAAGTAGCAAATAACAAGTCCTGAATCCCCTCAAAAAGGCCCCCTAAACATCATGTTAGCCTACGGGAACCGTAGTAATAGGCTAACCCTGTCTCCTCGAACCACTGGCTAGAAAGGGGACATTACAACAAATTATCCAAGGACACCCTGGATTCACGGCTCTTGTAGCCCCAAGTCAACAACTTGTGAGACTCACTACAACACTACCACTTTACAGTTCATGA
The DNA here is from genome assembly GCA_007258455.2 of Sequoia sempervirens. Lineage (NCBI taxonomy): Eukaryota > Viridiplantae > Streptophyta > Pinopsida > Cupressales > Cupressaceae > Sequoia > Sequoia sempervirens. The sequence goes on along the minus strand of VDFB02123521.1, from coordinate 183,744 downwards.
AATTTGCAACACTTGCAAGTAACACATCAAGGTGCGTGTTAAACAATCAGGTTCCATGTACGCAAGAGGACAAGGCAAGGACATCAATGAAGCACATGTTTCAATAACAACCAAGTGACACTTCATTTCCCAAGTCAGGAAACAGTTCGAGCAGCTGAAATGATTGGCAAATCAACAGCTCTTGGAACCAAATCATTTTCTATCTGATTAGATTATATAATTCTAATCCACTCAATATTCACTACACTGGACATTGTACACACTTCATCTTCTATAATACATACGAATGCCATCAAATCCATCTCTGGATTTAGCAACAAGAATCTACACCTGTATAATATCCTGTTTGTGATGAATAGAATAGCTGTGTTTGCTATCCCACGCTCTCTTTACATGTGTAATGGTGCTTCTACATTTTTCTTTCACATTTTCCACTAGATGTCCAATAAACTCACAAGTTAATATAATAGATCTGTCTATTAGCTAGTCTGTAAGCTTTCCTCCATGCAAACTCCTGGGCTCACACAGATCAACAACTATGGGTACAGAAATGGCATGGAAACGTCTCAAAATACACCAGCATTATTGTGTTGTATGCAAATATGAATTAGCTACTGCAGTTTCATTTTGTATCTGGGTTGTATCCAAAGAGGTCCAAACTACAACACATATTCAGGCAAAATTTGGGCCATGCCCAACAATCATCAAAGTGTTTTGTGCGTGTTGAGATTATTCAATGATGAAATATTCAAGATCATTTGAATGTTAAATTTCGTTTTACTTCATTGGCAAATTGATCTAGATATAAATGTGCAATAGTAGAGGAAAGAGCACCATTGGAAGGATTGATTAATCTTCCAGTGGTTACTGAAATGAGTTAGCAGTGCTTATCTAGTGTTCCCCAAGGATGTGTCCCCAGGAGTTTTTAGACATGTCCTGAAAAGGCAACATTGTGAGGATGTGGAGACGGAATAGAACATCCTCGCCTCATCCCCTTTTCTCTAAAAATTTAGGCACATCCCAGGGACACCCCCTCACTGCGGGAGATGTCTCTTGGGAACATCCCCTAAAGGAGAATACCATTTTGACATCAGGATATCCCACATCCCTGGGCTTTTTAGAAATTTCCTGAAAGGGGGAACCTTTTGGGCAGGAGGACAGAACATCTCTACCCCATCCCCCTTTATCTGAAAATTTGAGGATATACCAGAATGCCCCCTCACTATGGGGGGTGTCTCTTGGGAACATTCCCTAAAGGGAAATGCCAGGAGGATGCCATGGCATCTTGAGGACGTCCTGACATCCCTTGCAAAAAACTCTGATCTGACTGTTCCAGGTGCTTATTTTTGCCATTCCATCATTTTAAATTTCTGCTACTGCTTCCCAAACACCCTTTTTCTGCTCTTTGAATGCTGCTCTTTCTGTTCTACGCAGAAGATGCCTCTTTATTCATTTGGAAGACCGAAACAACTGCCTTTATTCTGCTGTTACCCGCTGCAAAGGGTGAATGAATGTGAAATAACAGTAAATTTACCTTGTATTCTCATAATCTGATCAGGTTGGTTCTAATTCTGCACTTACACAGCTAGGTCACCCCTCTAAAAAATACATACATATATATCTGTACCCCCACAATTTCCAAAATTTTGGAAAAAATTCCAGTCCCTGGAAACCTGTCCCCACATCCTGGAAATCGGAGAAACACTATGCTTATCAAGAGGAAATTCCTAATCACCAACTTGTCAGGGCCATAACCTTTTTTTTTGTCTCCAATTGATCATTATGATCAATCATCCAAATTAGAAAAAATGTGGCTGATCCACCAACCACTGGCTGTTTGTGACAGGTTGGCCCAGCATTTTCAAAAATTGGTATATTCTTTGTTTTTCAAAAGTTGAGATCAGTGACTGTTTTCAAAGTTTTTTTCAAATCATATGGAAAAGGCATTCCACACACATCCAGACCCACTATGTTGGTCTGTTGCACCTTAGGTTATATTCACCTTGTTTAGGTGGATATTATAGATATTATAGAGATTATACATAATTCTTATCTATATATTTTAGATAATAATGAAGATAACTTTGCTTTATTTTCTAATTTTCTCTACGTAGGCTTTTGGAAAGAAAACTTGCTTTATTAATTATTTCTTTATTTTCACAAGATTGTTTTGCGAGAAACATGTCAGTTTTAAGAGACTGAGTTGTCTAATCTCCTCTTGTACTCTATAAAATTCAATTTCATTGCATGTTACAAAAGCACATGAAGCTCTGATTTTACAGTGTTGATGAATAGAATTCTGCTTTGTTCTCAAATATGTAAGTCTTGATTCATGCACTAGGCAGATTTGCTCTAAATATGTTATCATTCCTTAGATTTATTTAGTTCAAGATGTCATAAATCTTAAATAGTATCAAAACATCTTTGCAGCCATCCTGCAAGAACTTTGAGCCATAATCTAACACACAACTATCCTCTCCAGAAATTTTTTTGATGAAAATATTAACAAGTTTAAGAAAAGATTTATAATTCTCAACTTTAGCTAGTAGTTAATGCTTATATCACTGCTGCTATCAATGTTTTAGCCACCTCCTTGAATGCGAGAAGCATAGTTGAAAAACTCGCCAAGCCCAAAAAACACGACTCGGCAAAAGCTCAACAAAAACTTGGCAACTTAAAAAAATGCTTAAATTTCATTAAAAACGCATTTTTTTTCCATCCATTGAGTTAATAAATGAGTACATAAAAGAAACAGATCGAATCTAGTTGTATTTGATTGATTTGAAAGCAAATTGGGTACAAAATGGCATCCTCATGTGGAATGTGCTGATACCGATAGTCTGAAACAAGATGAAAATAGCAAATTGTTTTTGTAAAACTGAAAGTAAATACTACATTAATATATTTTACAAATTTACATCTTCCTCTTCCCATGTCTAGTGAAAACTAGGGGGAGGTAGAACTAGACGATATTATAGATGAAGACTTGTAGGCAAACTTAGAAACTTGGACTTGGAGAGTACCTAGAAAATCAAATGAAATGAAAATGCCTTTTTAGTGGCCGCGGGAGACCTTTTTTTTTGGATGGGCGATTTTTTTTGTGGACTCATCGAGTTTTTGGCAAAAACTCAGCAAGTTTTTCTCCTTTATTCGGCGAGCAATTTGGGAGAGTAAATGCAAGAAAAACTCGCCATCAAAAAAAACCTGGGAATTTTTTAAAACTCGCCAATTACTTAGAGAGTTTTTCAACTATGGCTAGAAGCATTGTGTCAAGCCCTTTGTGAGATCATGGGAGCTCAACGTAGCTTTGTATTGGTTGTCTATACTCTGTGCATCTATAATAAGTTACCTGTGACCAAAACTTTCTTAAAAGTGAAAACTTAGGATGCAACCTCATGTAGTTAAATTGACAGGTATATGCAAGGAATCCTAGCCTGCTTCCCAAAGGTTATGGGAAAGAATTTTTCTATCAACTTGTTTGAATGCAAGGACATTTCAGAAAATAGATCAGCAATCAATTTGTATATCAAATATAGACCATGAATAATATCAAAAGGGATATCAACGGCAATCCACACTATGGTGCAGCTAAGGAAATATAGCCTATAAAACTAGTCAGATAAAAGTCGTTCAAAGAATAGGTGACAAAATGTAATGTCCCAAATCCAAAATGAGTTTTTGGCTGACTTGAAGGAGAAAAGTGTTTTTAAACACTATTAAATTAATAATAAAATAAATAAATAAATAATAATGTTCTTTTGTGGGCCGACCTCATTTGAGGTTTCAAGTTTCAAATTTGAATTTCATTTTTGTTCTCTAGCCGACATGCCTTATGTTGGTGGGTTTGTTAAGTATTTATAGGAGTTTGATTTCATTGTCTCATTATCATGAATTTGGACATTCAAGTCTTGCCAAAGATCGCAAGGGACGTAGTCTGCTGGCGTTGGCACTTAGGTTTGGAGCATAGCTGCCATCCTGAGGAATTCGTGTCTATTACTATCTCCCTATTATCACTTGGCATATACAGATTGGTTGAATTGCAGATCTGGAGCAACTCCCTACTAGCATCAAACACCACAGTCATCGTTGAACAACACGAACACATCATATGCGGGTGGCGACCACACAAGACTCAGGGCACACGAGGGAAGCGATCTTGTGGCCGAGCCTTTGGCTCTAGCCACACCCAGATCTACGAAGCTCAACGTGTGCAAGATATTCTGAGAGCAGCGTTTCGCATCCTCCCTCAAGCCATCCGTCACTCTTGAGCGCATCTATCGGCATCATACAGGCTCGGACACCATCCATCGCGTCGTCCAATCCCGAGAGTATAAGTGCGACGGCTTCATTAAGGATATCGATCTGATCTATGTTTGAGTTTATGATGCTACCTACTCGTGCTAAGGACTTACTAGAGGTTTTCATCTGAGTGAGCTCCTCACAATGAACTTAATTATCCTGTACTTGCGAATTGCAAACTGGGTGTTGTATTTCATTCTGTAGACTGCAATGTGAATTTCAATTTCTTATATGGTGACTGCTCAGTAATGCAATTAAGCTATTATCACAATTGAGTATTTGTTTTTCCTGAGGTAATCAAATCTGGGTGAATTTTTAGTTGAATTTCGAACTTAGGTTCTTTACAGTGGTATCAAAGCGTTGGATTCTGCCAGCCTGTGGGTGACCGTGATTGATGCAATTGAGTCAACGAGATTTGAGAGCCATCGAGAGAGAAAAGAGAAAACTTGAAGCATCTACCCATAATAGCAATAAGGGAATAGGAGGCAGGGGTAAGGAAAGGATGGAGGATCAGAATAATAAGCATGAAGCTTTCATGGAGAAACAAGATCAAACAAACCAAACAATGTTGCAATTATTACAATCCCTTACGGCTGCAATGAACAACAACAAATCCAGGTCCAACAATGCTGAAGTAGGCCATTCGGAACGCTCAGGAGGAGGAGAACACAGCAGAACCTCAAAGGGATCCACTTACAGACCTTCACAACCCAAATTCTTTCCTAGGATAGAGGCACATCATGAAGAAGAAGATCAATTGAGCTATGGTAGAATTGTACAAGATTATATGAAGCTGGACGTTGAGGCTCAAGCAACAATTCCCTTTGAACAGTTCTACAGAGCTAGAAGAAGTGAGGGGAGACAATACTAGGGAAATAAAGATCTTCAACACAAAGTCAACAAGCTTTCACTCCCTACTTTTGATGGTTCGGGAAAGGTGACTACACACACGTGGGTGCAAAAACTAGATACATATTTCTCTCTCAGCCCCATGACCGAGGATGAAGCTATCAAATTCGCCATTTTACACTTGGAAGGGTTAGCTCACGAATGGTGGCACCATGGCACCGTAACTCAAGGGTTTGAACTTGTGACTACATATGAAGACTTCACGCAAAAGCTGATGGAGAGGTTTGATAGGAAAGATCCCAAAGTGTACTTCCAGGAGTTGACGAGATTGAAGCAAATGGACACCATGGATGAATATGTTTCAGAAATCCAAAGGCTTGTTGTGATGGTACCGGATGTTTCAGTTAAGAGGCTCATGTTCTTTTTCATTGAAGGTCTATCAGATTCTTTTTGTGGCTTGGTGAGGGCTTTGGAGCCAGCAACACTAGAGGAAGCTATTCGTAGGGCCTTGAGCCTAGAAGACTCCACCAAGAAGGGAAAACCTATCACCAAGAGCACACCAGCAGGGCAGCCAAGGAAGCCTTTTCCTAAGGCAAATTCTCCACCTGAGAGTTTGCCTCCAAGTCCGAATGACATGTCAAGAAATGAACTTCATCGGAAGGGTTTGTGCTACCATTGCAAAGAAAAATAGAATGAGCATCACAGATGTCGAGGGAGAGGAAAATTTTACTACATTGAGGTAGTTTCCGATGATGAAGCAAAAACCGAAGAAGGGGGCAACAAGGAAGACACTAATAAGGAAGAACAAGAGGTCATTGTAGAAGGTGGTCCCACGGGAGGTACTCTTGCAGCACTTTCAGGAGCACCACGATACCATTCTCTTTGTGTTCGAGGAGTTCTCCGAGGATAGAGAGTGACAGTGCTGATAGATAGCGGAACTACTCATAATTCCATTGACAAAAAGACAGTTGCCAAGTTGCGCTTGGAAGCAGAAGACTTTGAAGGGTTTGATGTGGCAGCTACTGGAGGAAACATCCTTTCTTGCACTAGATGGATTCAACAAATGGAGCTGATCTTAGGAGGACACAAGATGAGGGATGATTTCTATGTTGTTGACATCGGTGACACGGACATGGTTTTAGGGGTTCAGTGGCTTCATTCATTAGGAGAGTACACCACCAATTACCAAACCATGGAGCTGAAATTCAAGCATAATGGCAAAGAGGTTGTCCTCAAGGGCCTCTCCAGGAATGGCCCTATGGTGGTTTCAGCAAAAAGGATGAAGCGATCTTTTCGGAGAGATGAAGTAGCATGGGCAGCAGAGTGCTTGATTATGGATACTAGTCTATCGAAAGAAGAAAGAACCTTCCCCACTGATATCTAGGCTGTTTTGAACAAAAAGTGCAAGGTATTTCGGGAGATTCCAGCTAGATTGCCACCGGATAGGGGATTTTAGAATGTGATAGAGCTTGCAAAAGGTGCTAAACCTGTTATCACTACTCCATATCGGCATCCCAGGATGTACAAGGAAGAAATTGAGAAGGCTATCAAGGAGTTGTTGGATATGGGACATATTCGTCCAAGCTCGAGCCCTTTTGCCTCTTTTGTGGTGTTGGTCAAAAAGAAGGATGGGACACTCAGGATGTGCATCGATTATAGAGCTCTCAACAAGAAGACAATCAAGAACCGCTACCCTATTCCCAAGATCGATGAATTGATAGATGAGCTACATGGAGCAGTGTACTTTTCCAAGATTGATCTACGTTCAGGATATCATCAGATTAGAGTCAAGGATGAGGATGTGCATAAGACAACTTTCAGGTGTCATTATGGGCATTATGAGTTCTTAGTGATGCCATTTGGGTTAACCAATGCCCCCGCTACATTCCAAACTTGTATGAATCAGGTATTCATTCTTCAATTGAGGAAATTTGTGTTGGTTTTCTTTGATGACATCTTGATCTATACTAAGACATGGGAAGATTATTTGAGGCATATAGAGGAGGTGCTTGACATTCTTGAGAAGAATTCATTTTATTTTAAGATGTCAAAATGTGAATTTGGGATGACTGAGATTTTGTACTTGGGCCATAAGATCAGCGCTCAAGGGGTTAGTGTTGATGAGGAGAAGATCAAGGCTATTCAGGATTGGGCAAGACCCAAGAACTTGACACGATTGAGAGGATTTGTGGGCCTTTGCAGCTACTACAGAAGATTTGTTAAGGGTTTCTCTCAGCTTGCAGCACTGTTGACTAATCTGACTAAAAAAGGAGTTTTCTCTTGGAGTCCCACAACACAGCAGGCATTTGACAAACTCAAGGAGGTAATGAGCTCGTGTCCTATTTTGGCTATTCCAGATTTCTCATCTCCTTTTGTACTTGAGTGTGACGCTTCAGGAGAAGGTATTGGAGCGGTATTGATCCAAAATAAGCATCCCATAGCATATGAGAGAAGGAAACTCACAAATTCAGAGAAGGATTTCTCCATCTATGATAAGGAGATGTTGGCTATCATGCATGCCCTTGCAAAGTTTAGACAGTACTTGGTTTGTGGGAAATTTGTGGTGAAGACAGACCATAACAGCTTGAAGTACTTCCTCAATCAGCATGATTTGAATGATAGACAGCAGAAATAGGTAAACAAACTTCAAGCCTATGATTTTGATATTGAATATGTGAAGGGCAAGAACAATGTAGTAGCGGATGCACTCTCTAGGAAGCCTTATCTTTGTGCTATGACTGATATATCTGCTGATTGGAGGGTGGGCATTATAGCTGAGTATGCTAGAGATTCATTTGCTAATGATATTTTGGAAGGAAAAGTAATTGATGACAGGTACAAGGTGGTTGAAGACCTCATCCTCTACAAAAATCGGGAGTATCTTGTGCCCCACTCCAAGATCAAGGATAGGATTGTGAGAGCTTGCCATGCCACTCCTCTTGCTGGCCATCCCGGATTCTATAAGACATGCAAGCAAGTGAGGGAACATTTCTCATGGAAGGGGTTGAAAAATGATATTTTGCAGCATGTGAGAGAATGTTTGGGTATGCCAACAAAATAAAATAGAAAATGTGTTACCGACTGGTTTGTTGCAGCCCTTACCTATCCCAGATCAAAAATGGGAAAGCATATCAATGGATTTCATCACTAGACTTCCGAGGGTGCAAAGTAAAGATTGTATTTATGTTGTGGTGGATAGGCTCACTAAATATGCTCATTTCTATGCCATTACTTCAAAATTTAAGGCTTCTCAAGTTGCAGATCTGTTTTTTAGAGAAGTTTTTAGACTCCATGGATTGCCAAGAAACATTGTGAGTGACCGAGATAGCAGGTTTATCAACTTGTTTTGGCAAGAGCTCTTCCATTTGGCTCACACACGGTTAACCCCTAGCACTAGCTATCACCCACAAACAAATGGACAAACGGAGATCGTGAATAAATGGATTGAAGGATATTTGAGAAACTATGTAATGGGGCAGCAATTGGCTTGGGTAAAATTGCTACATCTGGGAGAGTTTTGCTACAACATCACACATCACATGTCCATTGGAATGTCTCCTTTCAAAGCACTCTATGGTTATGAAGCTACCTCCTTCATGAATCTGATTCTTGCAAACAGTAGAGTGCCAAGCGCTAGAGACATGGTACAGCAGAATGTTGACATCATGAATTCCTTGAAAGAAAATATGCAGCGTGCCCAAAATCAGCAAAAACTATACGCAGATCAGCGAAGGTCTGAGAGGGTTTTTGTGGTTAATGACATGGTGTATTTGAGGTTGTAGCCCTACCGACAATCATCCCTCAAGGGAAATGGAGCAGAAAAATTAAAACCCAGGTTCTATGGCCCATTCAAGATCACAAGGAGGATTGGGGAGGTTGCATATGAGCTCGAGTTGCCTCAAGGGAGCAGAATTCATAACATCTTTCATGTTTCATGCTTGAAGAAGACCTTGGGACAGCAGATCACACCATCAATAGAGTTACCACCTCTTGATGACGAAGGAAAACTTATTTTGGAACCTGAGACAGTGTTAGATGTGAGGGAGAAGCGTCTAAGGAATAAGACTATTCCCGAATATTTGGTGAAATGGAAAAATCTGCCCATTGAAGATGCCACATGGGAAGGAGTGGAAATTTTTGAGCATCCCAATTTGAGGTTGCTGGAGGACCAGCAATAGTCTGAGGGAGGGGACTGTAATGTCCCAAATCCAAAATGAGTTTTTGGCTAACTTGAAGGAGAAAAGCGTTTTTAAACACTATTAAATTAATAATAAAATAAGTAAATAATGTTCTTTTGTGGGCCGACCTCATTTGAGGTGCCAAGTTTCAAATTTGAATTTCATTTTTGTTCTCTGGCCGACATGCCTTATGTTGGTGGGTTTGTTAAGTATTTATAGGAGTTTGATTTCATTGTCTCATTATCACGAATTTGGACATTCAAGTCTTGCCAAAGATCACAGGGGACGTAGTTTGCTGGCGTTGGCACTCAGGTTTGGAGCGTAGCTACCATCCTAAGGAATTTGTATCTATTACTATCTCCCTATTATCACTTGGCATTTACAGATTGGTTGAATTGCAGATCTGGAGAGAGTCCCTACTGGCATCAAGCACCAAAATCATCGTTGAACAACATGAACACATCATACACGGGTGGCGACCACACAAGAATCAAGGCGCACAAGGGAAGCGATCTTGTGGCCGAGCCTTTGGCTCTAGCCACACCCAAATCTACGAAGCTCAGCATGTGGAAGATATTCTGAGAGCAGCGTTTCGCATCCTCCCTCAAGCCATCTGTCACTCTTGAGCGCATCTATCGGCATCATACAGGCTCAGACACCATCCATCGCGCCATCCAATCCCGAGAGTATAAGTGTGACGGCTTCATTAAGGCTATCAATCTGATCTGAGTTTGAGTCTATGATGCTACCTACTCATGCTAAGGACTTACTGGAGGTTTTCATCTGAGTGAGCTCCTCACAATGAACTTCTTAATTATCCTGTACTTGCAAACTGCAAACTGGGTGTTGTATTTCATTTTGTAGACTGTAATGTGAATTTCGATTTTTTATATGGTAACTGCTCAATAATGTAATTAAGCTATTATCACAATTGAGTGTTTATTTTTCCTGTGGTAATCAAATCTTAGTAAATTTTTAGTTGAATTTCAGACTCAGGTTTTTTACACAAAACCAGAGTAACGAGACTCACTTGGACTCGCCAAAACTCAACGAGTCCAAGGTGAGTCAAGCTCGCCAAGTCTGGGGGGCCCGGACTCAGACTTGGTCGATTTTTTTGTAGACTCGCAGAGTCCAGAGACTCACCAGACACACCAAGTCTAGGTGAGTCCTGATGCCTAGAATCTGCTGCGCAGTTGAGTGTTAAAATGTCAAGAAAAACATAAAAATAATTGTTTTAAGTTGCTTTTTTTAGTTATATTTGCTCCTCTACCCTAAAAGCAATATCATTTCATTTTGAAGGCAAAGTAGAAGGAGAAAAGAGAGTTGTGAGCAAAATTTAGAGTGCATTGTAGGGCAACCAGCAAGGAGGTAGAGCAAAAATCCATTGTTGAATCGCATTTGGGGAGCTTCGTAGATACGTTTGATGCATCAAGAGGTGTCTACCAACGATTGGAAGGAGTTCTCTATTGATTTCAAGTTTGATTTAAGAGGTAAGCTTGAATTTTGAAGGTTTTTATGTGTTTTTTTACCAAAAATTGCATTTTTCTTTACATTTCATTTCTTTTTTCTATTTTGTTCTACTAGATCAAAGAAAGAACCCTAGCTGTGTTTGATTTTTTTTTAACAAACCCTAGGTGTTTTTTATAAAAAAAATCTAATTTTATTGTTGAAAACCCTGCATTTTTTGTATTAGTTTAATAATTATAAATCATAATTCACAAATGTTATTTTTTTTGTATTTATATGTTATTGCAGCAGCTTTGAGATTTTCAAATCATCTTTATCATGATGTCCAAAACCCCAATTAGAAGGGACCCATGTTGGAAACATGCTGAACTTTTCCCCCTAGGCAAAAGAAAGGAGAGGTAAAATGTTCTTATTGCAAAACAATTTATCATGGAGGAGGCATTAATAGATTGAAATACCTTCTTGCACATATACCAGCCCATGATGTTGTGCCATGCCCACAAGTGCCTACTGAGGTTATTCGTGAGGTGCAAGTGCAACTAGAAACATTTGAGCTACAAAAAGAAGTGAAAAATAGGCAAAGAAAGGAGATTGCAGGCATTGGTTGTAGTGGAGAATCTTCTTCCATGCCTCCATTTCGTCCTTTTTTAGGTGTTGGTCATGGTAGTGCTAATGTTTGTGGTGTTGTTGGTATTGGTGTTGGTGTTGGTGTTGGTGTTGGTGTTGGTGCCAGTGCCAGTGCCAGTGCCAGTGCCAGTGGTAGTGTTAGCATTGGGCCTAGAGTTCGTAAGTCTAGGATAAATTCATATTTCTTGCCACACACTACTCCAGGTTCCCAACCGTCAATTGAGAACATGGGTTGGAACAAGGACATACATGATGCAGCTAGATGTGCAATTGGAGACTTTTGGTACCATCGCACCATTCCATTCCATGCAGCAAGTAATTCTTTTTTGTTTGATTGTTTAAAAATTTATAGCTTGATTCTTTGTCTCTTGAATTTTATATTTAGAGGTATGTCAAATTCAAATTTAAACTCTCCATTTTACAATACTTATTTTATTTTATTTATTTGTAACATGTGTTAGGTCTCCTTATTGGCAAAATTTGGTTGATGCCATTCTTGGTAGTGGGGTGGGGTTCAAAAGCCCTAGTGAAGATGACATAAAGGACCTGTTGATGTGATTTTTGTGACCGCACCAATCAGCAGAACAAAGTATCTGAAGGCTACTCCATTCTCTCTTGATCAAAGTATTTCATACGCTAAGATTGCAAGAAAGATCGTATGTTCAACTCCAAGGTTTCAATAATGCAATAGAATACCCTCAGTTGGTTCGTTGTGATTTGTTGTTTTCACGAGGGGACTTACACAATTGTTCAGAATGTTTGCAGCTGACAGCAGGTTAATGATTGGAAGGGGATTTTCGTGAGTGATGCGAATGATTTGGCCATAAGATACGAACTTCCTAAAACTAACCAGAAATTATACTGAATTTAAATGAGTGCAGGGTTTTAGAAGATCTAAATTCTGTACTAAAGGAGGACGTGGGATCAATCTCAACAAACTTCAACCAGACTCTGCTTCGCCTCATGTTGGACAGCTTACACAAGGTCGGTGCAATCTTCAAGGGAGTAACAATGAGTGTTCAAGTCACAATTCAGCATAAGGGCGCCATCAAGACGATGCATGCCAAGACGTGAATTATAACCGAAGTTAAGCTTGTAAAAGTTTACCAGTTGACCACACAAGGCAAACTTGTCGTCAGCAAGCTGCTAGTGGTATGGATTAAAACGAAGCTGCCTTGATTAAACACTACAATCCACGATTAACATCTACTTGCATGAAAATGAAGATTATTCTAATCTAAGCTACTTGAAGTAGAAGGGATGAAGAAATCTTGCTCGCTGCCCATAACAAAAGACGAATTCACCATCAATGAAAGCTCTCTTTATTATGATAGTTTTCACAACAATCTCTTACAAAGTTCTCAAAAGAAAACTTTCCTTCTCCTTCAAACTAAGCTATTTCAACTATCAGTCTCTCTGCTATATTCTTTGATCTCTAATCTAATCTAATGAGATACAAATGAGGGGGGATGCTCCTTTTATAGATGGCCCAGTTCAATGGACGGATCAGATTACAATCAAATGGAGGGCTCAGATTAAGCCACATCAGCCCTAACCCTAAAAACTGCCAGAATAAGGAGTGGTACAATAAATGAATCAAAAGATTCCCACTCACTCCCAAAATAGCAAAGGCAATTAATGCACACTATCAATCTTCCAGAAGGTCATCATCCAGAAGGGCATTTCCGTTTTCTTTCTCCTTGGCAGCAAAATCAATGAATCTGGCAAGCACGGCCTCAACTTCCTGAATTGAAATCGGTGGAATGTGATCAAGCTGGAACTCTAACACTGTGACTGCTTGCCCATGCCGCGTACAAGACTTTCTCCAAGAACCAATGCATCCTGAGTGTTCTGAATAATGCTTGAGAAAGTTGAGGTGTCCTCAAATTCATTCTGGACAAAAGTATTCACCTCTAGAAAGAAAAGTGGTAGCCTACTCCTCAAACTATCAGCAGTCACCTCAGCAAAGAGAGCCTCAAGCGTGTTCAGGACTCCATCTACAATATTCCTCATGGCCTTTCTGACTCTGACCGAATTTGCTTGTGCTGCATCAAAGAACCCTCGGCCCGTGACAATTGAAGAGTACCAGCCGGCAAAATCATATCTATCACCTTCTTGAATCACCCCTCCCTCAATCAACATCTGTAAGGGAGTATGCATCAAAGCCTCCAATCGCTAAATAACCTTGCTTTGATAAATATGAGCATCACCCCAGGCCTGATCAACTGCATCCATTCATGCCATAATGTTGGAAGCTTGCTGGTAAGCATGAGCAAGATCTCCCATAAACTTTTCCGTCTCAACACGAATGTTGGCCACCCACTTATCTGCTTCTTGTGCCATCTTTCTCAAATCCTCCAAGCCACTAACTGATTCTCTAGACAACTCGGCTGGAAGCTCAATCCCTGGATTCTCCTGCCCACAAGGACGAGACAAATGTTGCACGTAGCCTATCAATGTCTTGTGCTCTTTCTTCAATTTCTTGTATTTGCCTTCAGTCTTGAGCAATCCATCCTTGAGCGTCTGATAGGAGTTATCACACTCCTCAATTATCTGTGCTTCTGTGGGGCGACCTAACTCCAAGTTGGTGATCATATAATTTTCTAGCACAGCCTCATCTCGATCACACTCAACCCTTGCCACAGCCACATGAAGGGTGCGAGAGCCATCCTTATCTGTTGAAATCTTCGAAAATTTCCTAGCTCTATTCTTTGTTGGAGGTGCACTGATCCTACTCAAGAATTCTTCCATCTCAACTGCTGGATCGGCTTCTTCACTAGGGCTCCTCATCCTATCTCTGAGCCAATCTGGTACTACCTGTTGTATAACAAATGGCTGCTCATCCCTTGCTTCTTCCTCGCGAACCTCTTCTCTAACTTCATCCTGGCTAGGCTCATTGGCTTCTATAGGTTGAGTATCTCCTAAAACTTGGGCCTCCTGTCCTGTAACTGTATCATCCTCTAGAACCGCCTCAAGCTCACGCTGGAAGTGTGTATTTATAGCAGTTTCTTCATCTTCTTTTTGTTGATTATCTCTAGTGGGTGCATTGACACTCTGGCCAACAGACTCTCTTCAAGGTGGCTGATTTGCCTCCTGTAACTCCTGTTCCTTATTCAATATATCTCTTTGATCGGAAAACAATGAAACTTCCCGTATGCTTGGAGAATGTGTCTCCAATGGTGTAGGTGATTCTACCACAATTCTTGGAGGCTCTGGCTGAACTGGCTCTTTCCTTCGAGATTCTGGAGCTCGAGCAACTTGCTTCTTCTTGGTGGCAGTTGGCGTCCTATGACCTCCCATCAAATTGTAAGTCAAAGGAATTGACCCACTCTTAAGTCTGTTTACATGCCTCTCAACCCATCCTCTGGTGAATGTCAAGACTGGTATGCAAAGTGTGTCCAGATCAGCAATCTCTGGCTCCGACCAATCTGGAAGTGGGAGCAGTGTATCCCTCACTGCCTCAAAATCTGGATGAAGAATGTAAGTAGTATATCTTTACTTTGTTGTAGTCGGCCGTAGTCGGCCTTGGTCGTAGTCGGCCAATTGCTAATAAAACAATAGTTAGTGAGAATAATAAATGTCATGTACTTTCGGGTAATCAAGTCCCGATTAATGTTAATATTAATGTTGTTACGAAACGTCATGTCGGTTGGTTATCTAACCACCGCCGAGCGTTATATGTAGTCTGTTGGGATAGTCGGGAGATAGTAGTGTGTCGATGGTTATATTGTTAAACATTGTGATACTCTGTGATTGTACATGATATTCTGATAATGAATAAAGTTTCTGGTGTTCAAACATGATATCTTCCTGGTTACTGTTTTATTCTATGTTCTGCACATGACTAGTTTGCCAGTAGTACGTAAGATTTGAATTACATTCCGTAGGCAAACATTTGGCGCCGTTGCCTGAATAGACTAGGGCATCATCTGCCATAGCAGCGTAATGGGTCAACCAGCGGAAGAACCTGTAAATGCTAATGAGGAACGGGAAGACTCACTGACAGAAGATCTGGTAATTTTGTGGAAAATATCGTTACGTGACCACGTGCGTAGGGAATGCCACATTCGGGAGATCCCTGAGGAAGTCATCTGGGATCGGTTGGAAGTGAACGACGAGGTGAACCACCTCCTGAATCGCATGCCCAGGTTACTGGCCCGCCATTTCATTATCCTGCAAGACTTGCGAGAAGAAGAGGATCGCGAGCGCCAAAGGCAACAAATAGTACAACGTTGTGAAGACAGAACCAGACGTGAAGAGGAAGAACGCGATACTAGTCGGCGCCGTACTTCCGGCAACCAGCAATGATTGCTTGAGCAACTAATAAATGCCCGTACGGCCGAACAAAGACAAGCATCAAGTACCTAAAGGGCACGGGACTTCGGAAGAGCAAGTTCGGCGATCACTCAGGCTGCAAGAACAAGAAAACCGGCGAAGAAGACTAAAGCAAGTCGGTAAGGAATTGGATGACTTAATTGAAATAAATCAGAGCATAAAAAGAACATATGAAAATCTGACAAGAATAGACACATCCATTGGACGAGCGCACCAAAGTTTGACAAAAGGAAGGGACGGAAAACCCTTCGGCACCCCGTATATAGGAAGATATGATCCCGATGAGAACGAAGATGAATTGAGTAGTAGCATCAGCCATTTTCGGGAGTTGTCCTTGTCAAACAACGACGAACGCCTAACGAGTGGAAGATCAGAGCCCAGTACCCCGAGGCGGAGAGAGTACCAAAGGGAACCCCAGGAGACTCAAGGTGTCGCGGACGCTGAGGAACGACGTGGGAGTGACTCGTACGTGGCCGAGAGTGCAAGTGACGCACCGGAACGTAGCGAGGAAACTAGTCTAATCGGGTCCAACACACAAGGAGGACAGCGGGGAACAATGGCTCATCCGGAGCGGCAAAAGCTGTCGAAGTTCATGGGGAATGGGTCTGAAGATCCCGTACGGCACTGTAAGACATGTGAGACTATTTGGATAGCCAGTGGACAGGATGATCCTGACCAGTGGCTGAAAGCATTTCCAGCGACACTCAGAGAGAGTGCCATTGATTGGTACTCTGAATTGGATCAAGCACAAAAAGCTACATGGAGGTTATTGAAGAAAGCTTTCTAGGAGGAGTTCAAACTTCTTCGAGATGACAGCGAGATTGTTGCGGAGATATATAATACTAAACAGGGAAAGCACGAGAGTGTGCAGACCTACAACCGAAGACTCAAAGATTTGCTGGGGAAATTGGAGGCACAGCCGGCCAACGGGTTGAAGAAAAGATGGTTCATCGAGGGCTTGCTTCCGTCATTAAGAAAGAAAATGAAAGTCGTACCTCCTTCGTCATACACTGAAGCATACAATCGAGCAATGGACATAGAAAGTGAAAATAAAACATCCTCCCAAGGGAAAAAGAAGATAGACGACGAGGAGAGTACGAACGACAGCGACGGTGAATCCAAGACTGTAAAAGCACTCAGGAAAGATATGATGCGAATGATGAAAGAATTGAAGGCCGACAAGGAGAGTACAAGATAAGCCAGAGAACTGTGGTGTACGGACTGCAATGCGGAAGGTCACACAAAGGCGAATTGTCCCAAGAACTTATTCTGCGATATCTGCCAAGTGATGGGACATTCCGTCAAGGAATGCCCATACAACTTAAAAGCCAGAAGTGCACAAGTTTTCTTCACTCATGGAGAGCCGTCAACACCGCCGAACACACCACCAAAGCCCCAGTACAATAGCAATGCATCCCCTGGAGGTTACCGCAACAGAAGTCCGAGAAACATGATACAGTACAATGCAAAAGGAAGGCCCATGATCCAATGCAGGAAGTGCAACGAATGGGGCCACTTCGCCAGGGACTGCCAGAACGGTCAAGGTTCGGGAGGGAGATTGTGTAAGTGGTGTGGACCAGGCGATCATGAAGATAACGAATGCCCTAAGCAAAAGGGTATCCACATGCTGGAAGTAGAAGAACAAGAGGTACTGGCGATCACCAAAGCACAAGCAAAAAAGGCCACTTACCCAGACCCATGTACGAAGACACAAAGGATGAAGGAAGCAAAAACCAAAGTGGAACTGGCAATGGCGAAGGAAAACAAAGTACCTTTGGAGAAGCCAGGAGCCTCTCGGCAGTCGGAGGCGGAAACCAACATCGTACGGCAAGTACTACAGACCACCATACCGATCAAAGTAACTGACCTTCTCCAGACTATGCCGCAGTTGGGACTGGTGATCACAAACATCGTCGGGGATGGCAAGCAACCGCAATCGGAGGAACAAAGGCAAGAATTGATACCAGAACTGCCACCGTACAGTGAACAAACAATCGAGCCAGTATTGCTCACAGCGAACATCGGGAAGATGCCAGCGGTCGTGCATATGGAGATCAAAGGGAATATCTTGACAAATACTATCATCGACGGAGGATCGGAAGTCAACGTACTACCTGAAGACACATGGAAGAGTCTCGAGAAGCCTACACTTTGGCCGCCGACATTCCAACTGGTGGGCGCTAATCAACATGGTATCAAGCCATTGGGAACACTGATGGCGCAGAAGGTGACGATCAGCACACAACAGTTTTTGCTAAATTTTGTCGTCATCCCATTACAGAGGAAAGCATACGATGCACTACTTGGGAGAGGATGGCTGATAGCCGCGAAGGCAAATCATAATTGGAAGAGGAACACACTCTCGATCGAGAACAACGGGCGAAAGTACGTCATTGACTTGAAGAACCAGGCCGTGAGCAAGAATTGGCTTCCTCTGGATCTGAATCGGATGGAGGTGAGTCGGATGTGGACGAAGGAAGGAAAGCTATGGAACCGAACACTGAAGGCGTACTTGAACTCGAGAGTTGTTCGGAGGACGAGACAAGCTCACTGAATGGCTTATTTCATTGGCAGATGGAAGACTATGAAGTGTTCCACCGAGAGTGTAACATGCTACAAATCGGGGAAATCAAGGAAGAAGAGAAACAGGGAAGGCCCAGCCAAACATTTCCGGCCGAGAATGGAGAGTACAAAGAAAGAGTATCAAAACTGGACGATACACCAGTCCACAAGTCCGAGCAGGTACGAGATGAAAAAATTGTGGAGTTAAAAAATGAAAAGTATGAAAAAATTAAAAAATTAGAAAAAAAGAAAAGAGAAGAGAGAGGAGATGAGAGAGAAAATAAACAAAAATTGAAAAAATTAAAGATAGAAGAGAAAAAAGCTAAAAGTCATCAAAAAATGGAGAGTAGGAGAATAAATGACGAAAAACAGGACAAATGGAGAGAGGAGAGAGAAGATGAGAATAATAAGGAGAGGGAATTAAAAGAGATTGAAAAAAGAGAAAAGATACAAAAAGGAAAAAATAAAAGTATTAAAAAGACGGATATATTGTATGGAGTTATAAAAAATAAAAGAAACGGACTTATGATAAAAGCGAAGCCGAGCAAGGAAAGAGAATGTAAAATTAAAATTAAAGTGCGAATTGGGACCATCACCCGCCAAGGGAGAAAAGCCGTTGAAGGAAGTAAAAGTCAACGAAGTATTAAAAGAAGAAGCTTTAGAGTGCAACACAACCGACGCCTAGCAAAGGAGGATGAAGTGCGACCATCAGGAACACTCGGCGGCATAAGAGAACATAAAAGAAATCGAAGAAGGGAAAAACAGATTCAAGTAAGGAAGACATCGACGCACAGGAGGGCGGGTGTACGGCACCAGGGACTTGGCGTGATACATCATTCAGTTAATTTGTACATCGTATGGCATCAGGGACTCCAAACTCAACATCCATTGCCAGATAGAGCAATCGTACGGCTTCCTAAGTACCTCAAGGTCGTACGAGGTTTTGATAATGCCTCTCAAATCGTTTGGCAAGGATTGACTCCATTCATAAGGCACGAATTGTTTTCTCCAGTCATATGGCGCTCCTGGTGTCTTGAAGTCGTACGACATTTAAAACATTTTCAAGTCACCCCACCTTCAGATTACTCTCAAGTCGTACGGCAATTGGACAAGGTCTACATCGTACGGCAATTGGGCAATGTTTACATCATACGGCAATTGCAGGTCGGAATTGTTCAAAGTTTCTAGAGCATAGCAAACTTGCAAGTTCTTCATTCTCCAGTGGAACTGCGCACAGAGACTCCAAGCGTACGACATCCTCAGACTCTTGGCATCGTACGACACTCCCAGATTTTTGACATCGTACGGCTATCACAATCTCAAGATTTTCACATCGTACGGCTTCTTCTCATTCAAGCTTTGGACACCGTACGGCTCTCTCAATGTCACGTTTTTCACAACGTACGGCTTCATCATTTTCAAGATTTTGACATCGTACGCATTCAAGAAGAGGTCGTACGCTGGAAGAAAGAAGAGGTTGTACGCCATAATGAAGATTTCGTACGTTTGAAGAAATCCAAGACCGTACGCCTACACTTGAAGAAATCTGCACGGTTACAGTTGAAGAATTCAGTACGCTGGGAGAGAAAGGCCGTACGCTGGAAGAGAGAGGAGTCCGTACGCTTGCAGATAAGGGAGGCCGTACACTCAGCCAAAGAAGAGGCCGTACACTTGAGGAGAAGGGATGTCGTATGCTCTGGTAGAGGAGAGGCCGTACGACCTGGAGAAAGAGTCGTACGCTCTGGCAGAGGAGAAGCCGTACGACTTGAAGGAAGAGCTATATGCTATCATAAAGAAGAGGTCGTACGAGTTGCAGATGAAGCCGTACGCTTGGTTAGAGCAGAGGTTGTACGAGCTAGGAAGGAGGTCGTACGCTGTGTTAAGGATAAATCCGTACGGCGTAGTAAGGAGTCCGTACATTGGGAAAAGGAATTCGTACCATCCATTGCCGCACCAAGCATCGACCTGGAGAAAGTAAAGTCTAAGAAAAACAATGCAAAATATGTATTTTTCAGCTTCGTCAGCACTGTTCGGAACCTATGGAAAAATCATGGAAATGAGGCGCGCGATGCAGTTTCGGGTGGTTTCAGAAGTGTTAAATTGGTCTTGGCGGCGGGGGCACTGCCCCCGGACCCCGCGAGGGGCGCTGCCCCTCGACCCCGCAAGGGGGCGCTGCCCCCAGACCCCCGCAAGGGGCGCTACCCCTTGACCCCGCTGGGGGCGTTGCCCCCAAACCCCCATCAAATTTATTGGATTTGTCCATTTGCAATACAGCCAGCCAATGTAGTACAGTTGCAAGAGCAGTTGGCAGCCGAGCAAATGAGAGTGACAACTCTCGAGAAGTTAGCAGAAAGGGATAGAGTATTGGGTCAGTTGATAGAGAATGATACCCAGGTGGCCGATGCACAACGACTTTCAGCACAGAGGGAGAATCAATTACACGAAAAGGACGAGGAGTTGGCATTTTTTATTTTCAGTCGTCTGGAAGACGACTACTTTGTAGGGGGGGATGATGTAAGTAGTATATCTTTACTTTGTTGTAGTCGGCCGTAGTCGGCCTTGGTCGTAGTCGGCCAATTGCTAATAAAACAATAGTTAGTGAGAATAATAAATGCCATGTACTTTCGAGTAATCAAGTCCCGATGAATGTTAATATTAATGTTGTTACGAAACGTCATGTCGGTTGGTTATCTAACCACCGCCGAGCGTTATATGTAGTCTGTTGGGATAGTCGGGAGATAGTAGTGTGTCGATGGTTATATTGTTAAACATTGTGATACTCTGTGATTGTACATGATATTCTGATAATGAATAAAGTTTCTGGTGTTCAAACATGATATCTTCCTGGTTACTGTTTTATTCTATGTTCTGCACATGACTAGTTTGCCAGTAGTACGTAAGATTTGAATTACATTCCGTAGGCAAACATTTGGCACCATTACCTGAACGGACTAGGGCATCATCTGCCATGGCAGCGTAATGGGTCAACCAGCGGAAGAACCTGTAAATGCTAATGAGGAACGGGAAGACTCACTGACAGAAGATCTAGTAAATTTGTGGAAAATATCGTTACGTGACCACGTGCGTAGGGAATCCCACATTCGGGAGATCCCTGAGGAAGTCATCTGGGATCGGTTGGAAGTGAACGACGAGGTGAACCACCTCCTGAATCGCATGCCCAGGTTACTGGCCCACCATTTCATTATCCTGCAAGACTTGCGAGAAGAAGAGGATCTTTATTTCTGGGCATATTTTCTTGCTTGTCCTTGAAAATTTCTATCATTCTCATGAAGCTGGAGTATCTTGACTCATCAACTGCCAATTTTATCCATGTCTCAAGAAAATTTCATCACTTCTCTCGAGCCTGGGCGTATTTTCTCTAGAGGTGAAATTTTAATACTTAGAAAAAAATTTAAGTCTTATCACCAGCATGGATGCATTTGAGGGGTCTAGAAGGAAAATCTGAATTTTTCCTTAGAAAATTTTTCTCCATTCATTCTCCAGTCATGGCGCATTTTGCTTGGGGTGGAGGAATTAACCACGCCTTAGCATATATTTTTTTTATCCATCTCCAATAGTATAGCAAGCTGGGCACATATGAGACCCCAAGGAGGAATTAACACCTAGCAACCTTTCTTAACTTCACTTAGGCGCATTCAAAGGATCAAGGAGAAAGTCAACCCTTTTGTCCTTTCCCTAGCCCATATGGGCACATTTGGCATGTGGTGAAGGAACTTTGACTTCAACGCCTTAGGATTTGCCTTGACTTCACACCTAGCATAGGTGCATTTTGAGCGTGGAGGAGGATTTTACAAACACTTAGAATTTTTCTCACTCTCTCTCTCCTTGGGCGCATTTGGGGGTAGGAGCAGGAAGTTTCACACTTAGAAAAAAATTTCCATCACTAGCTGCAAGACAAGGCGCATTTTGGGGTATGAGGAGGATTTTACAAACACTTAGAAATTTTCTCACCCTCTTTCTCTCCTTGGGCGCATTTTGAGGGTGGAGGAGGATTTAACTTTTTCCTTAGAAAATTTTCATCCTTCTGCCAGCTTCTCCTTGGGCGCATTTTGGGGTATGAGCAGAAACTTCTTCAGACTTAGACATTTCTTAGCTTGCTCGCCCCTGATTTACTATATTTAGTAAGCCCATTGATTTTCATACCTCTGAAGCTTGGATTGATTTGAAATTTTTGCCACAGGACCTTCATGATCTAGTTAATCTGCTCACACTGCCATCTCGTGCTGACTTGCTATTTATAGCATGTTTCTGGAGGTGTTTTACTATTTATAGTCACTGCTCAGTTTCATGACTCCCCTAACTCCGTTCAGCTTGAAATTTGAATGGTGTGACCCTCATGGGATGACTTGCCTGTTCACACTGGCACCTGCTATTGACTTACTATTTATAGCCTGTTTTTGGAGTGCCTTACTATAAATAGTAAGTGCTCCAATCGCCTTCAAATTTTACCAGTGGATAGCTCAAAAGATACTGATCGCAGTGGGATACACCGGTTTTCGAAAATTCTGGCATTTGACCCCTCATTTTGGGTCCCGAAGCTAGAAACCCTAATCTAACTTGCATGTCAATCAAATGATCTCTGTTTGACCCCGTTTCTGTTGCATGTTGGTCAGTTTGTGATACTGAAGTGCTGGGGAGGGGGGGGGCTGCCAGAGTGGATCTACTAAAAATAGTAAGTTCCTGAAAAAGTGACCAACTCATTTTGCATGTCACATCACTGCGTAGCTCTTGAAAAACCCATAAGGAATAACCTGACATGCACTGAAAAGTCTTGCATGCAAACCCTAAAAATAGCCTCTGAAGGCAGCTCTCGAAAAAGGTCATGATCCTGGTTTGCATGTTACACCACTACGAAGTTTTCGAAAAACCCACAAGGAATGTCCAGACATGCGTAGAAAATTTCAACATGCAAACCCTAAAAATAGCCTCCGAAGGATGAGTTCTGAAAGTCATCATCTCATCTTGCATGTTATATCACCGCGTAGGTCTCAGAAAACCCAGAAATATTCTTCAGACATGTGTTGAAAAACTTCGCATGTAAACCCTAAAATCAGCTCGTAAAGGTGAACTTGCTAAAAATGGAAAGTTGTCTGTTTCAACTCAAAATTCACAGGCAAGCAGTTTGACGTGCTCTAGATGCAGTGTAACGATCGGAACTTCAAAAGTGCTAAGAAGAACGTCCCAAATTAGGTACTTACTAAAAATAGTAAGTTGTCAGAATTCAATGAAATTTTGTTGGGGACCTGCTAACTACATTGCCAACCTCAGATTTCAACTTATTCACTCCATTTGGCTCCAAACTAGCCGAAAGATTCAAAACCTTAATTCTCAAACTTAGCCAAAATCTCACGTTTAAGCTCACAGACGGGCACATCCCTGGAAAAACAGACAGCAGAAAAGAGACAGAGAGAGAGAGTGAGAGACAAAACCAAAGCCAAAAGACCAAAATGGAGCAAAAATTAGGGGGTCCCCATTTGCAATGGGGTGATGTGTGAAAAGGTCACAACAGGGCCCAATTTCGACACAAAAGGTGGCTAATGTAAAATCCATAATAGAGGAGCAACAATTGATATGGAGGAGGATGGGTTGCACCATCATGACTGATGGTTGGACTGATAGAAGAAATAGGACATTGCTGAATTTTCTTGTTTCTTCCTCAGATGATTGTACTTCCTACAATGAATTGATTTAATGATTAATATTTTTAATTTATGCTTTATTGAATCATTGATTTTGTTTCCTTTTCAGGTGGCACCGTATTCATTAAATCAATTGATGATTCAAGACATGCCAAAAATGCCACATTCCTTTGTGAAGCTTTAGAGGAAGTCCTAGCTGAGGTGGGTGAGGAGAATGTGGTGCAAGTGGTGATGGATAATGCAGCAAATTATGTTGTTGCAGGTAGACTATTGATGGAGAGACACCCATCATTATTTTGGAGTCCATGTGTTGCCCATTGCCTTGACCTCATATTTGAGGATTTTGGCAAGCTTCCATGGATCAAAACATGTGCGGAGTCAGCCAAAAACATTTGTAAATTTGTGTACAATCACACATGGGTCCTCAACCTAATGAGGCAATACATGAGGCAGAAGGAGTTGTCTCATCTTGACATAACCCGATTTGCAACAAATTTCATCACATTACAATCCTTGCTTCGGTCAAAGGGAGCTTTGAGGCACATGTTTGTTAGTGAGGAGTGGACTTCCTCATCCTATGCTAAGACCACTACAAAGGTTGATGTGGAAAATTGCATGTTTGATGAGCCAGGCTTTTGGGTACCTGCTACGGAGATTGTAAAGGTAAATGAAAATCTAATTCTACATTATGTTTTAATTTTTATTCATATTTTTCTTTTATTTGCTTATTTTTGTTCACACTTAAGTTAATGTTTAACAATAATTGCAATTCATTGAGCCTTGGGTAGCTCTCCTACGAAGTGTTGATGGGGAGAAACCCACAATGGGCTACATATATGAGGGCATGAATAGGGCCAAGGAGGTCATTAGATCCATCTATGCGGGAGTTGAGGGTAAGTATCTTCCCATTTGGGAGATCATTGATAGGCGATGAAACCTACAACTTCACAAGCCCTTACACAAAGTCGCTTATTACCTCAATCCGGCATTCGAATACCGCCCTGATTTCAAGGCGGATGAGGAGGTTCTGAATGGGCTCTACTTAGTGATAGAGCGGATGTCGCCTAGTGTTACAACACAGATAGTCCATGAGATCGAGACCTTTAGACTTGCATAAGGAGAGCTCTTTTCTCGTGACATGTGCAAATATAATTGGACGACATTGCAGCCAGGTAAAAATATATTAAGGGCATAATTTAAGTTTAAAAATGTAACAAACATTTCCTCTTTTTATATTATTATTAAATGTTGAAACTTAAAGTTGGATGATTAGATTGATTTTTTTCTTTTTCTCATCTCAAATAGATGGTGGGAAATGTTTGGTGACAAGGTACCAAATCTTCAAAGGATTGCAATTCGCATATTGAGCCAACCATGCAATGCTTTGGGTTGTGAGCACAATTGGAGTATGTTTGAGCACATACACTCCAAGAAGCACAATAGACTATCCGTGGATAGGTTAAATGATCTAGTCTATGTTCATTACAACCTTCGACTTCGCCACAAACAGATTTTGGGCATTGACTCCACCCCCATCACGCTAGAGGAGGTTGATCCACAATCTGAGTGGATCACTGAGGCTGAGGATCCTATCTTTAGTGATGAGGACCTCGATTGGGTTGACTAGGCGGATAGAGAGGCTGAGGTTGTAGCCATGGTAGAGGAGGAAGATAGAGCACGAGCAGACATAGTTCATGTTGGTGTGGGTGGCATGGAGATAGAGGCAAAGATTATGGGTGCAACATCATCTAGGACCTACCTTAGACACCTTTGTAGGAAGGATGCAAGCTCCTCTAAGCCATAGACTTCTAGTTTTACTTTTGATTTTTGTTTGGAACTTTTGATTCCATGGATTTCATATTCGATGAGTTTTGTATACATTTGACAATATTTATAATTTTATATATCTAAGTGTGTTATTAATATTTCCTTCAGCTACAATTTGCATTTATACTTATGTGATCAATGTATTCTTGTGTATGTGATCAAATTAGCTTCTATTTGATGATGTTATTGTGTCTTTAAGGTTTATTTATAGGGTGCATGAAACAAGTTTTAAATCCTTAAAATCTCTGAATTTCTTGGGTTTTTCAATTTGCCAAGTTTTTGCGCCGAGTCCGAGTCCGAGTCCAAAATCAGCTTGCCAAGACCGGGGCGAGTCCAAGTCTCGTAACTATGGACAAAACAGAAAGGCAATGTAATGAGATAAGAATGTTATAGGCTATAGAACTGTAAGAAGAAAATGAGCCACTGCAAGATGCACCAATCAAACCATCTAAAGGATTTCAATTCTTCAGAAGATCAGATATCAGAACCTGACATGTTTGTTAACTGTAGAACTTGTTTGGAAAATCTTAAGACACATTTTTTTCCAGTAAGAAAGGATAAACATACATTTGTTGATATTAGGTTGTATCAAAAAGACTCAACTAATACTCTGCCTCCGTGCTATAACTTTTGTTTACAAAAATAACTAACCCATTCAATCAGCTGTAAAAATCAAGCAAGTAGACAAAAGAACATCATTTCATGAGCTATTTGAAATGCGTTTCTCATGAAACGATTTAATTTACCTTCTATATGATGGAAATATCCAGTCTGAACAAAATATGCTGCCCTTTCACGCAGAGACTTATAAGAAGCAGATTTTAAGGTATAATTTGAGTTGCTTTCAGCCATATGAATTGTATCAGTGCCCTGGATATTGTAAGGAGATTCACCCGATGACCAAGTATTTTGGGAATATTGAATGTGAAGATTGGAATTTTTTTTGTGGAAATATCCAGGTCCATCTGAACTACCACTGTTGTCATGAGGAGGTACATAGGGTACTTGCACCAATGAAGAGGAATCGGGCTCTTTTAACTCCCCCTCAAGACTTACAGCACCATCTATGTGTGTCCTCTTCTTTTCTGCATTTTCTGTGATGTGAATTCCCTCTTGCTCTGTCAAAAGTTGAGCTATAGCCTTATACCCTCTGCGTCTAACAGCGTTTGCAAGATCCTTTCTGTGCCACATTCCAAGTTGAGAATAAATAAATATTATGGTTCAGAATAAGTTTGAGATAATTCAGTCCCATGCATATCCAATTATCAACTACCAGAAAAGCTGTTGGTTTAACAGTGATTAACCTATTGTTCACAGTAGATTATATAAATTATTGAAATAATATTTGAATTCTAATGTATGTGAAATTAAATGTAGCATGTATTAAGAGATCAATTCTTAGGAGAGGAAGATAGCAGCCTCAGAAAAAAAGGTGAACTTAAGGTAAGTTCTATACAGGAAGAACTTCCCACAATGCAACTGGAACATCTAATAAAAAATACAGTAAATTCTAGAGTAAAAATTCAACAAACTGATTTAGAAGTACCACATGAGTCCAAACCCTAACTAGATGCACTACTTTGAAAAGAATCATAGTCTGCTTATAATAAACAGTGTAAGAGGCAGATAACACAGTGCAAAAAAGATGGATTGCCCAAAACAAATCATAAAAACCACATCTGGAATTTCTGTATGCTTGACAATCATAATTTTTTTAGGTTTACAATCATGGGGTACAAGAGTAAATTTTCAACAAGTTTCCAAATCTTTGTGCTGGCCTAAAATTTTGAAATGAATCAGAGTCTGCTCATAACAAACACCACGAGAGGGAGATAACACTGTACAGTGAAGGTGAACTGTCCAAAGAAAACTATAAAAACTGTCCGGAAGTTCTATATGCTTGACAATCATAAATGTTATATGATTATAAATTACAATCATAGGGTACAGGAGTAAAATTTCAAAAAAAGATTTAAATCCTTGTACTCCTGATTCTATCTTCTGGTTCACTGAGTTATGGTTGAGTCAAGGTTTTAGACAAGAAAAATTAATTCCCCTTATGAGTAGCAAAAAAGATCAAGAGATACATAAGATTCAATTAAGAGACACCTGTACATAAAAAACCTTAACCACCATTACTAGCAAAAGTTCAGGGACCCTGTATTTACAATAGAGACCAGACCCTGGGTAAGGATGTATAGTCTGTACACAATAATGTGTACTTGATATATCCCATTAAGAGAAACTTCCACTGCTGAAGATAAAATTTATTATAGTTGGCAACAGAAAGTCAAAGAAACAATCTCAACTGCTTGGTCTCTGCTATATATTGGCATATACCTGATGAGTTAAAATTGAAAATGGATCGATATATGTTGCACTATGCATTCTGTAATTGTAAGGTGCTTGGGACCTCCTCAACTTGAATGTTCATGTCCATTATGTAGTTGTTTTCTCAAACTTCAAAACATATGGTCATCAACCTGGATGGAAAATTGTGTTTATTGATTCCCTATAAATTAATGTCAGATCATTCTAAGGATTGAAGGAGCCATTTCTAATATAGTCATTTGGAAGTACATCAACTTAAGTAACGGACCTCTGAAGATGGCTCACCTCATCTTATATTCATCCTAGAAAATCTTCATGTTATGATTATCAATACTTCTCAATAAGGAAATTTTATCCTATACTGTAAGACCCTAATAAGGAGAATGACCCAGCCATAGAACTTGAAAAGACCAACTAAAAAGGCAGATCAAATGCTTGAAAATATAGAAACAGTCTAGCTGCAGATAAAGAGTTGGTTATCTCAGTTAATATTTGTTTGGCTTTCACAAATGTATGTTAATAATTGACCAATGAATTAAGTAACCATTAAAGCCATCTTAATCAGACAACTTTAACTTCTGACAGAAAGATTATAATAGATCTTGCCAAGAAATGCTCCAGTTTTCTTGGCCTCTTGTTTGTGACTGAAACAATTGGATGATGGTATTCCCATTATGCGTGCCTATGGTTAACTACTACATTTATTTCTCACTGGCATATACGGTAGAGATTGATGTGGCAAATGGCTCCATAAATGCTGCACAGTTTAAAAAACAACCTATGCTGCTGGACATGTAAGAGCACAAATATTTAATGGGAACAGAAATGGTTGTGATCATTTGTTCTTTACACCACAGATAACAAATAATGGGTGAGACAAATAAACATGTTATTCTGTCATTCACAAATTGGAGGCTGGAATTACCTAATTTAGAAATCAGATATCAGCCATTATTCTGGACACTTCACAAGATGAAATTCCATGAAGTAAGAGTACACAGGCCAGAATCCTCATGTAATGGCATAACCTGAGGAATTGAGACAGTTTGTAAACAAGAATTGAGCCAAAAGCATATTGATTCCTAGCTTCAGGTTGCTCTGGGAAAGAAAGCTCCCCTTACAGTTGAAAATTCAGTGCAGATAGAAATTTGAGGAGGAAAGGGCAAAGACTCTATACAAGCAAAGACACTTAACTTCAAGAGGCATTTCAAAACACACCAACACTTTAAAGCTGGTCACATTTCGTGAAATGTCCTAGACTAGTTGCACACAGAATACAATCTAGAAAAACTCAAACAGCAGATATTATTCTTTTTTAAAATTGAAAACACATATAATCAATGGAAAACTACACTACTGGTCTGGTACAACTCACTAGGTGTACCCAGAATACAAACAGATATCCTTTGAAGCTCCTGAATTGTCTACAGCATGCAAACTGCACGTTCCGGCATTCCTGGATATGCTACACAACCCTGCTGTCGCCTGCTCCCCTGATTGTCTCCTAAGGGTTCTCATCCCCAAGAAAATAGTAGATCTGCCTGAGGTTTTCATCCCCAAGAAAATAGTAGCTCTGCCTGAGGTTTTTGTCCCAAGCACTAAAGCTGCTGTAGCAGCCTCAGAAACTGAGTTTTGGTTTTTTAATTCTTCAAGAGTATGCTTTTTTCCTTTTCCTCCAGCACTTATCATACTCCTTCAACATGCAATCCACCATCCTAGGCA
Organism: Sequoia sempervirens; assembly: GCA_007258455.2. Lineage (NCBI taxonomy): Eukaryota > Viridiplantae > Streptophyta > Pinopsida > Cupressales > Cupressaceae > Sequoia > Sequoia sempervirens. The sequence continues at coordinate 153,887 of VDFB02123521.1, read as the reverse complement.
GTGATTCCTCAAACAGTGCCAGTTAATTCAGCAAACTGATGCGATGATCCTAAATCTCAGGTAGTTAAATGGTTAAAAACTACAGGGGTTGACCTCTTCCCAATTCAAGATTGTTAATTGGCCAAAAAGAAAGAATTGGCTTTTCTCTAACTGCAGACATAACTAGCCTAACTGACAAACTAAGTCGCATAACCTACTGACAGCCTCAGCCACCTTATTCCAATAAAAAGACAACCAAAAAGACTACAGACCTATCTACTGCTACTGCTATATTACCTACCAACTTAACACAAAACTAAAAATTAGGAAGGATTAGGACAGTGGCATTCCAAAACCTCCCTCCCCGAAATCACTTGCCCTCAAGCAAGAGTAAGACAATGCTAGGAGTTCAAAAATCACTGACCCCTCCCAAATAGCATCCTCGGTGGATAGGTTCTTCCCATGGACCAAGTATTCTATAACAATCTTGTCCCTCAATCTCTTCTCCCCTATGTCAATGATGGCCTCTGGAACCAATATGAATTTCCCCTCATCATCCATGGCTGGGAAATCAACTAATGGTGCAATATGCTGGCCAAGTACCCTTTTGAGGTAAGATGCATGGAAAACATTATGACTCTAGCTATCTTCCAGCAACTCCAGCTCGTAAGCCATTTTGCCAACCCTTCTCAAAACTTTGTTAAGTCCATAGAAATAGGGTTTGAGCTTTTCAGCCCCACCACACTTAATGGAAGTCTGTTTATAAGGTTGCAAGCACAGAAAGATCATGTCTCCAACCTCAAATGGTCTCTTGATGATATGCTGATTTGCAATAAAAAATTTGTTGGTTTTGGGCCCACTATGGTTGATCGACCTTAAAATGTCTTACCCATGCTCCACCAAGTCACTAGTTGTTGGTACCCTACTATTAGTGAACATGAAATCAGTGGAGATCAAAGCATTATATCCATGCAATGCCATAAATGGAGTCATGCCAATAGATATGTGATGGTTGGTATTGTAGCAATGCTCTCCAAGGTGCACCGACTTGACCAATGTTGCCTATTGAACTATGACATAGTTTCTCAAATATCCTTCAACCCACTTATTCACTATCTCTCTTTGTTCATTTGCTTGTGGGTGATAATTGGTACTAGGATGTAATGTCCCTTTCTCAAGTATAATCAGTTTGAAAATAATTAGCCTATTTTCCAAGTTTTCCCGTAGGCAAGGGAGAACTTCAATTTTCTTGGAGAGCACAGGATTGATCAAGCAATGGTTTTGATCATGGCAGTGAGTTCAAGTGGTCTTGGTAAGCCTCATGATGCTTTCAAAATGCAATTCCGTCTTTTTGGGAGCTCTCCAAACTTCTTGGAGAAGCATGCTATTTTTAGACAATTGCCAAGTTGCTTTGGTTCATCATCCTAAGTCCTCAATGACATATTGGTATGATTAGAATTTCATATTTGTCTCATTTCGATGCTTTCCGCAATTTGGGTGATTCATTTAATTAATTAAATAATAATAACTTAAATTGTCCTAAGGAGGAAATGTTATAAAGGCAACTAAGGTATAATTATTTATTTATTAATTAAATAATAATAACTTAAGTTGTCCTAAGGAGGAAATGTTATAAAGGCAACTAAGGTATAATTATTTATTTAAAAGTGTTTTAAGTTGTGCCTATAAGGGGACGCCTAGGCACAAGGGGGCCTTTTGCACATAATGAATTATTTAATTTGAAAAACGAGTTTGTGGAGGAAAAAGGGAGATGATTATTTTATTATTATTGTTTTCCCTTCAAAATGTTACAAAAGGAGGTTGAGAGCTCATTGTTGAGGTTAGCCATGTTATGATATTTGTTTCTACTTCAGAGAGAACCTGTGTTCATCTCCAATTTTCTTGAGGACAAAAACTCTCTTGAAAGTACTAGTTTCAGGGACGAAAACCCCCCTAGCTAGTTTGGGTGGCTTCATACAGAGGTCACAATTGTGCCTGCAAGTGTAGTTTCAATTGGTTGCTTCGAAGATGGAGGTATTTGATGTGTTTTAATGAGCTGTTTTGGTTTTGCTAATGTTGTTGGCTATTGAGTTTGATGAGTTTTTTAAGGATTTTGGTGGGGAGGTGTTGACGTGGTTTTTGAGACCGCACCAACACAGAATAAAGTTTCCCAACGGATACCCTATCCTCTCTTGAACAAAGTATTCAGCATGCTAAGATTGCGAGTAAGATCATGCTTTCAACTCCAAGGTTCCGAATACTTAGAATACCCTCAGTTGGTTGATGTGTATTGCTGTGTTCTTACAAGGGGACTTACACAATTGTTCAGGGTTCTTGCAGTTAACAGTCAGTGTATGCTTTGAAGGGGTTCTTGCGTGTATGATTTGGCAATATAGTTCGTTTTCCTAAAGCTAACCAGAAATGTGCAGAAAGTAAAGGAGTGTAGGGCCTAAAAAACTTATATTCTATCCTAAATGCAGGATATGTGGAGCTCAATTTTGGCAGACTTCAACCGAATTTCACCTAGCCTCACATCGGACAGCTTCAGCGAAATCAGTGCAATCTTCAAAGGGATAGCAGAAGATGTTCAAATTATAATTTAGTATACATACACCATCAGAACGATGCATATAAGTATACAAATCACAATCGAAGTTAAACTCAAGATAATTTCCAGTAGACCACGCAAGGCGAACTTATCATCAACAAGCCGCTAGTGGTATGGAATGAAAAGAAGCTACCTCAATAAAACACCACACATCAAAGTAAACTACTTGCATGAAAATTAAGCTACTTGGATTCGAAAGGAAGAAGAGACCTTGCTAGCTATTCATGACAAAGACGAATTCCACCATCAATGAAAAGATCTATTATCATGAAAGTATTACACAACAATCTCCACAAAAGTTTTCAAAGGGAAAACTTTCTTTCTTCTCCACACTAAGCTATCAAACAAAAATGCTAACTCTGCTCTACTCTCCAATCTCTAGCTCTAAAGCTAATGTCTGATCTAATTCTAATGAATTACAAATGAGGGGGACTAACCCTTTTATAGATAGCCCAGTCCCAAAAGACGGCTAGGGTTACAATCAATAGAGTGGCTAGGATCGTGCCACCTCAGCCCTAACCCTAAAAACTGTTAGAATGGGGAGTGGTACATTAAATGAATCAAAGATTCACACTCACTCCCAAAAATAGTAAAGGCAATAAATGCCCACAATCAGTCTTCTAGAAGATCCTCGTCCAGCAGTGCATTCCCATTCTCCTTCTCTCTGGCTGCAAACTCAACGAACCTGCCAAGTACAGCCTCAACCTCCTGAACTGAAATGGGTGGAACACAATCTAGCTGAAACTCTAGCACCGTGACTGATGTCTCATGCCGTGCACATGACTTCCTCCAGGCAACTAAAGAATCCTGCGTGCTCTGGATCAAACTGGAGAAAATGGAGGTGTTCTCAAAGTCATCCTGTGTGAAGTTCTTCACCTTTGAAAAGAAAGGCACCAACCTACCCCTCACATTATCAACATTAATTTCATCTGGATTCAACCGCCTGGCAAATATGGCCTCAAAAGTATTTTGAACTCCATCAATGATATTGGCCATGGCCTTACGTACCCTGGCTGAATCTACCTGTGCAGCGTCGTAGAAACCACGCCCGGTGATCGCTAAAGAATACCATCTAGAAAAGTCATATCTGTCATTCTCCTGAATGACACCTCCATCAATCAGCAATCGCAACGGAACATGCCTCAATGCCTCAATGCCTCAAGACGCTGAATTACTTTACTCTGATAGATAGAAGCATCTCCCCAAGCATGATCAATTGCCTCCATCCGTGTCGAAATACTGGAAGCCTGCTGAAAAGCAAAAGCAAGGTCCTCCATAAACTTCTCTGTCTCAGCACGAACCCCTGTGACCCACTTGTCTGCTTCCTGTGCCATTTTTCCTAACTCCATCAAGCCACTGATTGACTCTCTGGGTATCTCTGCTGGAGGCTCTATCACTGGAATCTCCTGCCCTCGAGAACAAGACAATTGCTGCACATATCCAATTAAAGCTTTGTGTTCTCTTTTCAACTTCTTATACTTTCCTTCCTTCTTGAATAACCTATCTTTGAGGGCGAGGTAGGAGTTATCACACTCCTCTACAATCTGTGCACCAGTGGGGCGTCCTAAATCCAAAGTTGTGACCACATAATTCTCAGGCACTGTCTCATTTCGGTCACAATCAACTTGAGGCACGGCTACATGAAGAGTGCGAGAGCCATCCTCTTCAGTGGAGATCTTCGAAAACTTTCGTGCTTTCTTCTTCTGTGGAGGTGCACTGATCCTGTTCAAAAATTCTTCCATCTCAACTGCTGGATCAATCTCCTCGCTAGGGCTTCTCCTCATCCTATCCTTAAGCCAATCAGGCACATTGTACTGTATATCAAAGGGTTGTTGTTCTTGTGCCTCTACCTCTCTAACTTGCTCAACCTCTACATCATTCTGACGAGGCTCATCATCCTCAAGTGGCTGAGTGTCTCCTGAAACTATATCATCATCATCATCCATAGTCGCCTCTAACTCCTGCTGAAACTGAGGGTCAGTAATAGTCCCCTCATCATCCTGCTGATCAACCCTACTAGGTGCGTTGACGCTTTGGCCAACCGACTCTCTGTGTGGAGGCTGATTATCTTCCTGTACCACTTGCACCTGATTCAATGCATTCCTCTGATCAGCAAACAAAGAAACCTCCTGGATACTTGGAGAACGCGTCTCCAATGGCGTGGGTGACTCAACTCGTGGAGGCTCTGGCTGAGTAGGCTCCTTTCGAATTGGCTCTTTCCTTCTGGACTCTGGACCTCGTGTGATCTGTTTCTTTCTGCCTGTGGTGGGTGTCCTGTGATCTCCCATCAAATTGTAAGTCAAAGCAATTGACCTACTCTTCAATCTGCTCACACGCCTATCAACCCATGCCCTAGTGAATGTCAGGACCGGAATAGAAAGTGTATCCAAATCTGCAACCTCAGGTTCTGACCAATCTGGGAGTGGAAGCGGAGTATCTCTTACTGCTGCATAATCCGGATGGACAACGTCCATATCCTCGTTCACCTGGTTTGGAACCGGAACAATTTCACACTCTCTGATCAAAGTAATTGGCAACCGAGAGAACATTCTTTTCCTGACTTCAATCTCATCAGCTGCATCAGCCCAATAGTCCTCAATATTTGCCTTGTGCTTAAACTCCTCTGACAGTACCCATTTGATGTTGTGATGTGGATCATAGTGTTGTCGGCTGGTGTGATATGAAAAGTGATAAAATTGAAGTTCGCTCTCAGCTTCTCTAGCTGCCTGTATTGAGGGACACACCTCATCCGAGTTGCCCATGACAATTGGGAATTCAATTCCTCCCTTCTTCTTTTTCTTCTGAATCTTATCATAGGCGAGCAATTGCCTAGATATTTCTAACATTAAAATTCTATCTGTTGGGTACTTAGGCAGCCTATATGGGTACGATGAAAAACCTTGCAGCCTTATGTAAGAAAATTTCGGAAACTGTATAAACCAGCACCCATACCTTTCAATCAACTCTTGGGCCTCTCTCGAGATTCTGTGGTGTAACCGCTCCTGAAGCAATCTCGTGATATGCATGATGAAGGCGTCATTGACACGCTTGTAATGAGTAGTGCTCGCCAAATGCAACTGCGGACAAGCCTCATGTATTTTAAACTGGTGGGAGCCACAACCAACAGGTTCCTTGTAAGAGATTCCCCTATATTTCGTCATACGAGCCAACATATAGATGATGTAAGAGCTCATGTAAAATGTCTTCGTCCTTCTAAGGCTCAGGAGCTGCTCATGCAAATTATCATTGATCATCTCGGCCCAATTGACGTAATCTTTCCCTTCCAGCACGAGGTTGATGTAGTAGAACATCCAAGGCTCGAAAATAAAGGACTGTGGGCAACCACCAACTCTGCTCAGCATCATGATGAGGTCACAGTATTCCTGCTTCAAGTCATCCGCTATGATTTGCTTTGGCAACTTCGTACGAGAAGGTCTGGGATTGCTCATCCAATGAGTGTTGATTGTCTCCGTACATCGCTCGAATGCAGAAGCATACATCCGCTCAGCTCGCTCTCTGGATTTGTAAACCATGTTTCTGTGCACCGGGATCCCGAAAGCCTCACCAATGGCAGCAGGAGTAAGATTGGCTAGCACTTGGCCATCTGGTGACATGATCGATCTGTGATCCTTCTCATAATAATTGGCGCACTCCATCATCAGCTCCGAACACTGAATGGCTGGTGGGAAACCAGCAGCTGCATATAATCCGCTTCGAACAATATTGTGCGAAGTGGTCGAAGGTCGATGACTTCCAATCCCCAACATTCTGTTCTTGAAAGTTTCAAGGTTGATAGAGCCCAAGTTGGTATCTATCAGCTTGCCCAACTTCGAGATGAATTTTGATTCTGGCATGAATGTCTTGCTCAGCTTCTTGATCACAGCTTGCCTGGATGCACCATTGTTATCCTTGCCAGTCGCCCTTGCCTCAGCCATCTGCAACACAACAAACATTCATCAGCAAATCAATTTATAAAATAAATACGACATAGTGTAGGGGCTGCAGTCGACTTCAAGAACTTGAGAAGCTGCAATGACTTTTCTTTTTCGCAAACCTCAGCGTCTTCTTCAGTAATTCGAGCTTCAACACTTAGAAAAAGTTTCTAAGTAAACTTCAGTGTCTTTACTATTCTTCAGCAACTCCAATCAGCAATCAGCAAGTTCGCACTTCCTTAAATCAGCAAGCTTACACCTTGGTAAATTCGTACTTCTTACTTGGCAAGTGCGCACTTCACAAGCAACTTTGAATTCACACTTTTTCATTCAACAAGTTTGCACCTTTTAAACTCTTTGAAATTCCTCACTTCAAGGCGTCCTTCTTAGCACTGGTAACTTCAACTCTCAGCAACAAATCAAGCTCCAGCAATCAGCAAGTGCGTACCTTCTCAACAACACTTCAAAATTTTGAACTTCTTCAATCCAGTCTTCAGCAATTCACTACAATGTCTAACTCAGAGCAAGTCGAATTCTTCTCAGCTGTGAAAAAGAAGTGAGAAACTTCTCAATCTTATAGCAAAAGTCGAATTCTAGAAGGAGCTAAGTATAGGCAGTGCATTAAACTTCCACTACTCCACTTCAAGAATTCGAATTTCCCTCTCTGGTGTTTCTGACACTTGTCCGAGAATCTTAACCTTCTAGAAGTTCAACTTTGACTGGCATCTTCTGAATTCACTTCCGAAAAAATTAATTCAAATTCATCCTTTTAATTTACCAACTGGAGCTCTGTCACTTGAATTCGAATTTACCTCCTCCCCAGCTCTGGAAAATTCATTATCAAAGAATTCAATCAAAATCATCTAGGCAACTCACTCCAAATTCATCATTCGAATCACTTTCTTGTCAAGAGTCGTTTTATTCAAATTTGCCTTAGAGAATTTTAAATTTTCCCTTAGGAAAATTTCACAATTTGAGCACTGATTAAATTCTTCACTGAAAAAGTGTTGGCGAAGTGCGGAAGACATGGAAATCCATCTATCGTCGCAAATGTTCAGTACCCAGAAGAGAATTTTCTTCAGAATGCTTCGAATCCAGGGGTACCCAATGAACGGGTTCATTTAATTTTTTAAATTTTGAACCTTAGAAAATATTATTCTATCAAATTAAATCCATTCTTCGCCTGTCATCATCCTGTGTTGCTCCAACTTGAGAAATTTTTGCATCATCTTGCATTATCATCCATCTCTGACTTCATCCCTGAAAAATTTGCCGGTGTTCTAAGAAGAAAATTCATCACCTTGAGTTCAATATTTTTGCCTTAGAAAATATTTTAAATCATCTGGCACTTTGAAAATTTGCCTTAGAAAATTTTATTCGTTTGGTGGAAACTTCATCAACTTCACTTAGAAAAAATTTTAGTCATGAAGGCGCCTAGCACATTTTATTTCTCACTCACCACTTTGCATTTTATTTCTCACTGGGAAAATATTCATTTGAAGTTCCAACGCCTTAGCAATATTTTATTTTTTATTTTACTTACTCAACACTTTAGGCGTATATTGTGTGTGAAGGAGGATATTCATCTTTGCTTTTGAAAAAAAATTTCATCGCCTAGCACCCTTAAATTTCTCCACCCTGTTCCTTGGGCGCATACCACCCTTGCTAGAAGTCTTCACTTCCAACGCCTAGGCAACACATCCATCACCTTGCAATATTTCTTAACACATATCACCTTGGGCGCATATCACTTAGCACTTGAAGAGGGATATTTAACTTCACCACGCCTAACATTTTGTTTTCATACTTCACACGCCTTAGAAAAATTCTCTAACACTTACCACCTTGGGCGCATTTGAGACTTGAAGAGGAAATTCAAAATCACGCCTAGCATTTACCCTTGTATTGACCACGCCTTGAAGTATTTTTAACACCTTTTACCCCATTTACCACCTTCCATTCACTTTTACCACTTCAACTTGGGCGCATTTGAGCTAGGCAAGAGGATGACTCTTCAACTTCCATTTTTTTGTCCTGACATGGTCTCATTTAGGCGCATTTAGGGGGGTGAGGAGGACGGATTCTTTTGACTTTTTGACTTTCCTCTAACTTTTTGACTTTCCTCTAACTTTGGGCGCATTTTAGCCTTGATGAAGGATGAAACTCATTGACTTGTTGACTTCTTTTAACTTTGGGCGCATTTTTGATGTGGAGAAGGATGAAGCATGTTACCACGTCCTTCTGTGACCTTTCACCTCCCTTGTTTTGTCTTGACATGGCTTGTTTTGGGCGCATTTCCACCTAGGAGGAGGATGAATTTGTTTGACTTTCCTTTGACCTATTTGCTTTTGGGCGCATTTCTACCCAGCTGCAGGATGGGCGCATTTGGAGGGTGGTGGACGATAACCTCAACAGTTAGAAAAAAAATTCAACTTCCCTTGGGCGCATTTTGCCATGCCTACAGGATGAAAAGTGTTGACTTTCATTGACTATTTGCATTTTGGGCGCATTTTGGCCTTGATGGAGGACGAGTTCAATACTTAGGAATTCCATGCTGCCTCATCAACTTGGGCGCATTTTCACCTAGCTGCAGGATGAAGTTCCAGACTTAGAATTTTTTCCTCGTTTTCGCCGGTTTTCATGCCCTGCTATTTATAGTAAGCCCTCTGATTTTGCATCTCTGAAGCTCAGAACGATTCGAAATTTTAAACACTGCATCCTCATGACCTTGTTGTCCTGTTGACACTGCCATTTTTAGTCGGCCTGCTATTTTTAGCCCAATTCTGAAGGTAATTTACTATAAATAGTAATTGCTTGCTTCTGATAGCTCCACTGCTCCGATTGACTTGAAATTTGAATGGCGTGTTCCTCACCACGTGACCTTACTGCTGACGTCAGTGCATGCACCTGACTTGCTATTTTTAGCCAGTTTCCAAAATGACTTACTATAAATAGTAAGTGCTCCGTTTGACTTGAAATTTTACTAGCAGATAGCCTGAAGGATGCTGATCGCGGTGGCTAACACCGGTTTTCGAAAATTCTGACTTTTTGCCCCTCTTTTCAGGCTCTGAAGTTGGAAACCCTAATTTGCTCTGCATGCGTATCAAATGATCTCTGTTTGTCTTCGTTTTTGTTGCATTGCGGTCAGCTCGTGATTCTGAATAGCTGGGAAGCGGTTGTCGGGACGTACCTGCTAAAAATAGTAAGTTCCTTACTGAGTGATTATCTCCGTTTGCATGTCATATCACTGCGAAGCTCTCGAAAAACCCACCAGGAATCATCCCACATGCAAAAGAAACCCTGACATGCAAACCCTAAAAATAGCCTCGGAAGACTGAATTCTAAAAGTTGTCATCTCGCTTTTGCATGTTATATCATCGCGAAGGTCGAAAAACCTGAAGGAATATGCCAACATGCAAAGAAAAACTGCATAAGCCCCAAATTTGTTCGAATTAATACTAAAATAGTAAGTTGTCCGTTTTCTCAAATTTGCATGTAACCGATGTGCTCTGGATGTGTGTGCCCGATTTCAAAGTGCTAACTAATTTCTGTAATTGCACACTTACTAAAAATAGTACCTCGAATCGATGAAAAATTCGAGAACCCTGGACATGCTAACATCAATGTTAAGCTCAATTTTCAATTTATTCACTTCGACCTCGGTGACCAAGAAAGGTGAAACCCTAATTTTCAGACTTGGTCAATTTTACGCTTAAGCAGAGACGACACAATCCTCGAAAGCAGACATCAGAAAAGAGACAGAGAGAGAGAGAAAAACCCAAGCCAAAAGACCGGAATGGAGCAAAAATTAGGGGGCCCCCATTTTGAATGGGCCGATGTGTGAAAAGGTCACAACAGGAGGCCGTACCACCACAGTGTTGAGTCGTACCTGCAACTGGGTGTGAGGTTTTAGATGATCAAGTGTTGCCTTTTTCTCCAGTTTGACTGACTCTTGGGTGGCACCCAACCTAGGTCATCATATTCCTATCATTTTTGGGCTGAACTTTTGGTATTTGCATGGTCTAAAGGAGATCGTACATCTCACTATACCTGTTGTACATGCCATTGAAACCTTGTTTCAGACCTACACATGCTTCAATATGACTATCATTCTGTGTTGAGATGTCTTACATTGTTTTGGGATGAAACAAACATTTAAGTATAAGTCCTTATACTTTAAGTTATATTTCATGTTTATAGTTTCAAGATGTTTGAGATGGGTTTCAAATCTCTAGGAGTTACAATGCAAATTCTAGTTTTTGGAGGATCTTATAATTTTCAATCTTAGTCAAATTTCAGTAATCAGCAATTTTCAGGGTGCTCCCAGTGTGTGTTCAATTTTGATTTGACAGTTTATCAGCAGAAACGAGTGATATCAGACCTACAATCAACTTCTAACATCATCTACCTGAGGTATACCTTTCTTGGGTACTTGAGTATTTTGTTATCTATGCTATTTGGTTTCAGTTGATTTGTTGCAGCAATCTTTATTTGTGATCAAAACTTTATACTAGCATATATCAACATTGTATCTTTCTAAATAATGTTTTGTATTGCATTGGATATTTTGTAATACCCTAGATGATAGTACTGCCAATGGCTTTGTCTTGCACTTTAATGTATTTTCTCACCCCACTGAATAAGTGGAAGTAGTTGTGTTGTGTAATTGCACTCCATTGAATAAGCAAGAAGTGTTTGGGCTTATTGTAATTGCACACTCCTTTGGATAAGCATAGAAGTGTTTCCTTTCAGTTATTGCATCAAGCACACTCCACAGAAGAAGTGAAGTTTGGCTGACTATGTCGGCTTGTGTGCTTCAGTTGATTAGATTACTTCATTTATTGTTTTTTAGATAACTGGGTGCGGTCTTATACACCGTATGCTCTCACCTTGCCCATATCGAGAACTCGGTGATCAGAAAGTGATAAGGACATTGCATTGCAGCTTAATTTCAGTTGACTATTTTCAAAAAAAAATTGGGGTGCTTATTACATAGGAGTGAGCTTGGTACCAATCAAACAAAAACCGCTGCAAAAATAGCTAAGGAATTTAGTATCCCTATCGCTAACAATGTTCTTAAGCAAACCCTATAGCCTAAATGCTTCTTTGCAAAATAAGTCAACTACCTAGTGTGCTCTAAATTCTATACAGATGGCAAAGAAGTGTGCATACATAGTTAACCTATCCAACACAACATAAATGCAATTCTTGTTGTTGATGATAATAAGCAGCATCGTGCAATTCCTTCCAGCCTATCTATTTTTCGATTGAGTAAATTAAATAATAGCTTAAAGCTATTTAATTTATAGAGACTTCTATTCTTGAAGAGGCACGAGTATTTAGAGGTGCTATCTATTTGTTAAAGCCGACATTGTGAAGAGGTGTGCTTCATCTGAATGGCACGAGTTCTTATGTGTGCCGACCTATTCCTTATTGGATGTGATCCTTCTCTAGACATCCATTATTATTGTTGGAGGCCAACTTGGAGTTTCATGAAGAGGCGCGTCTCTTCTCCACACATGTATTTATATTCATTGAGTTTCATCCATTCAGAATTCAGTTCAGTTCGATATTAACCTTTGAAGTGAAGTGTGAATCATCTAGAAAAGGCAGCGATTTCTGTAGAAGTGTATCTTGCTAGTGGCTGATATTATTCAGTGAATTGCTTCATTTTATTGCTGTGTTTGCATCAGCTTGTGGCGCTTCTTATTGGCCTTCATATCGGCCTTTGTAAAGGAGATTTTTTGTGTTTACATATCAATATATAAGTGATATATTGTTGCTGGGTTTTTCTCCCTCAAGAGGAGGGTTTTCCGAGGGTATCTGCTGTGTTCTTATTGTCTGTTTTTTGAAATTAAATTCTGTGCATTAATCTGATCACTAAATTAACATGGTATCAAAGCCAAGTTTTGTGAGGATCCGATCAGATTTGTGGAAGAATTGAAGTGTTCAATTTTGTTACTCTGTCTAATGGTCGTATTCTTTACTTCTGGTCCTTATTATTGCCGTTATTGGAAGCATGCTCAAATGCAGATAGGGTCGGGTATCTCTAACCTTGATTGAGATCTGAAGGATCGACATTGTGTTCATCGCATTTGGGAGCAACCACGAAGGCACATCTCAGGGGCTCACGTCTGAAGGTATTGGGACCTGAGGTAGAGTCAAGTTTATTTGCCAGCATCGGAAGCCTTAGTCAGAAACGGATATGTTTTGACTTGCATATCTTAGTGTGCTTTAAAGACTCCAATATCGGGTCTATGTGTGGTGTTGCATGAAGCCTAAGAGGAACAATATGTTACAATCGAGCTCTCATATCAATCAGAAATTACCAGTAAAAGTCAAAACTCCGATAAGGTTGAAGAACTGATATTACTTCCTGTAGTAATTGCAGACTTCTATTTTTTCTGAAGGAAAAGTCAAGTGGCTTGGAGGTTATTATCAAAGTGTTAGAAGTCGCCAAGGAAAATATTCGATTTTGATATTAGAATTCAAGCTAATTTGGAAGGGAGTCGCAGTTCTTTAAAAGGAGTCCAGCGCTGAGCAAATCGAAATCCTTATCTTCAACAAACATTTTCCAGGTTCTTCTGTCGCATTACTGCATTTCGTAGATAGCTCTGTAGATTGCTTTTGGTCTGTTTATTGCTACAGTAGCACTCGCATCAGTTGAACATCATTGTGTCAGAGTTTGGGCTTAAGAGTTGCGAAAATTCCTGTGTACTATAATGGCTCAATTATGTCAGTAAGGCTTACATCTGTAATAGAAGTTTTGGTTGAGTCAATGTTTGGGAAGATTGAACTTAATTGTCCAATTGTAAGCCTCTGTCCTGAATTATCATATTTACTGAAACGGTCTTATATGAGTAAATAGAAGTGTGGCTGAATAGAAACCTGGAGAAATCGTTTTATTGGAGGCTAGAAATTATCTCAGTTGACAACATGCATAGCATTGTCAACTTATCAAGATTGAACCCAAAAGACCACCTATCTGGAGTGAGGTCTTTACACTTCAATTGTGCAGAAGTTGCTGAATGATGGAAAAGGCTATGAGAAACCAATTTTTGGAGAGTACATCTGAGATCTGTAAAGCTTTGGTGCCTTGGTCTTAATCTGTGTTTGGAGATGATCTGTGGGTTATTGCAAACCCCGAAATGTGACTCCTATGATAGGTGTAAATTGAAGGATGGCATCTCTGAAGGTGGCAAAGATGAGTCACAGCCTCAGACCCAGCTCTATGGTGTACCATCGAAATTTAAAGAGATAAGTATTCTTTATTTGTTAAGTTATATCTTTTATTTGGATCTTGTAATTAGTAAAGAGGGATAGTGGTTTCTCTTGAACTGTGTTCTCTAGCATAAGATACTTTGAAGATTTCATTTATTGCAAGTTATTTCATGCTGGTTGTGTAGATTTTTGAGTGTGACTCTGAAATAAAAAGAGAATTGAAATTTCAATGGTGATTAATGGTGATTAATTGGTCACATCGATATCATTCTCTAATGCATGAACTGTGATAGAGCCTTGAACTCTTGGAGAGAGTTGGTTCTACATGCTAACTACATAATGCATTCAAGAAATTTGTAGTTGTGCAGATTATCTTTTGTTGTGCTGAGTTAGCACTCTCGAGAGGAGTAAAAGATGGAAGAAAGAGTTTTATCATAATTCAATAAAGATGAGTCCTTTATCCCTTTATTCTGATCTTTTGATATATTTCTTATAGGTTGATTTATTTATTCATGTTTTAATATTGTTCATAAATTCTTATGTATTCATGCTATAACCTGAGATAGTAAATCTTGTATGATTCTAGTCTTGATATTTCTTTGGATAGTTATAAATTGTTAGTAATCTCTCTCTCTAATGCTTCCAGGATGATTCGAGAAGCAAGAGGGTAATGAGAGTTAGCACAAAGAGGAAGAGCTTGAGGCATCTTATGAGGAAGTCGTGCCGACCAAAGAAATGATCAAGCGTGAAGTCTCAACTTGCAGCCATTGGACTGAGTTGGTGGCCAGAGGGAGTTCACTTCCAAAAGTCTTCTTTGCAAGCTCTGAAGCAGGGATCAAGAGGGAGTTTTGTAACTCACTGAGAAGAAGTGAAGATTACTGCATTGCAAAGCTAGGTGCTAAACCCTTAGACGATCCCTTCAGACTGTCATTTGGATTTGACATTCGTAGCTCCGCAAACCTATTCAGAATAGAGTGATCTAGAATGAGGTCAAGGAGGACAATCCTGAACTCTCTACAGTACCAGAGGTGTGCACTGGAAAATATTTCTCTAAGGCAAGTGTTGCAGGCAATCTTGGACGAAGAGGTCAGAAGGTTGACACAAGCACTTGAAGATTCAAAGGGAGCCTACTGAACCTGAAAGAAGATATTTGGCAGTTGTTTGGATCGTTGATACGAGACCGGATATTTGTTGTGCAGTGAATGCACTTAGTCAGTTCATGTGTGAACCCAAAGCAAATACATCTAGTTGCAGCGAAACATGTCCTAAGATACTTGCGTGGGACAGTTGGATATGGGCTGAGATATTCTTCAGGTGTGATCTTGGAGCTGCATGGTTATACAGATTATGTTTCGGCATGTTGTGTTGCCGATCAGAAGAGTACCTCTGGATGTTGCTTTAGTTTGGGTTCTGCTATGATATCCTGGTGCAGCAGGAAGCAATCATCTGTGGCATTGAGTACAACAGAGGCAGAGTATATGGCAGCTTGTATGGCAGCTCGGGAAGCAATGTGGCTTCGTAAGCTCCTTGCAGGATTGTTTGGACAATCAATGGAGCCTACCATCATTCATTGTGATAATCAGAGTTGCGTGAAGCTTTCTGTCAATCCTGTGTTTCATGACAGAACCAAGCATGTTGAGATTAAATACCACTATATCAAAGATATGGTATTGAGGAAGGCTATACAATTGAAGTATATCAGCACTGATGAGCAGACGGCAGATATTCTCACCAAGCCTCTCTCCAAAATAAAGTTTGTGTACTTTCGAGATAAGCTTGGTATGGTGGAGAATCCAGCCTTAACTGAGAAAGAGACTCAGTATCAATGATAGCCTATAATGAGTTCTTCTCTGTGGAGAGAAGTTCGAGGTGAAATCCCTTGTTTAATGAGTTCTTCTCTGTGAGAGAAGTTCGAGGTGAAATCCCTTGTTAATGCATTTCTCTTTGAGATTTGAGGTGAAAGCCCTTGTTTCCACCCTTTGAGAGAGTCATGGTGGATGTCATGTGTGTGACTCCATGACACATCTTGTACTTGTGAAAGTCATGTTGAGGTGACAACATCACGCAAGTGATGAACACTTGTACACACCATAGTATGGTTGTAGCCATTATGGTTGATATCATGTTGAGGTGATATCTAATATCATGATGAGGTGATATTCTTCTTTTCACATTTGGTTGTAGCCAATGTGGTAGACATCACGTTGAGGTGATATGTCTTGTGCAGCTGGAAGTACTCTCCCTAGCTGAGAGGGAGTGTTGATGATAATAAGCAGCATCGTGCGATTCCTTCCAGCCTATCTATTTTTCGATTGAGTAAATTAAATAATAGCTTAAAGCTATTTAATTTATAGAGACTTCTATTCTTGAAGAGGCACGAGTATTTAGAGGTGCTATCTATTTGTTAAAGCTGACATTGTGAAGAGGTGCGCTTCATCTGAATGGCACGAGTTCTTATGTGTGCCGACCTATTCCTTATTGGATGCGATCCTTCTCTAGACATCCGTTATTATTGTTGAAGGCCAACTTGGAGTTTCATGAAGAGGCGCGTCTCTTCTCCACACATGTATTTATATTCATTGAGTTTCATCCATTCAGAATTCAGTTCAGTTCGATATTAACCTTTGAAGTGAAGTGTGAATCATCTAGAAGAGGCAGCGATTTCTGTAGAAGTGTATCTTGCTAGTGGCTGATATTATTCAGTGAATTGCTTCATTTTATTGCTGTGTTTGCATCAGCTTGTGGCGCTCCTTATTGGCCTTCATATCGGCCTTTGTAAAGGAGATTTTTTGTGTTTACATATCAATATATAAGTGATATATTGTTGCTGGGTTTTTCTCCCTCAAGAGGAGGGTTTTCCGAGGGTATCTGCTGTGTTCTTATTGTCTGTTTTTTGAAATTAAATTCTGTGCATTAATCTGATCACTAAATTAACACTTGTCATTTACCTTAGGGAGGCATATGATAAAAATTCCATGGACATACTCTCCCACTTCTAGTTGGGAATAGGCAATGGCTATAGCAAACCTGTAGGAAAAACATGATTTGTTTAATTCTATTGGTAGGTTATGTACTCCCTAATATATTTGAGGACATCTTCCTTAAGGCCCTTCTTGGAGAAGCATTCTCTTATCTGCCTATAATTCTTGTAGAATTCCTAGTGTCCAGCCGTTGGTGCATCATGCAAGGCTCTCAAAATCTTATCCATCTTTAGATTTAGAAACCAAGAAAATTATATTTTTATATAAAATGAGACCATCTACTACAGAATACCTATCATCCTTCACACTTCCATCTGAAATATTAGTAGCAAAGGTGTTCTTAAGATATTTTGTCATGATAGAAGTCTTCCAATCAGCAAAAAGAACAAAAATGGAGCAGATAATAGGCATTCAAGAGAGAGCATCAACAAATACATTATTTTTTCCCTTAATGTAATCAATATCAAAATCTTAAACTTGAAGCTTACTCACCCATTGATTAGTTATTTCATGTTGACCAAGGAAGAATTTCAAACTGTTATAATTTTTCCTCATCAGAAATCTCACAAACAAAGTATTGTCTAAACTTAGCCAAAGCATGCATGATGGCTAGCATCTCCCTATTATAAATAGAAAAACCCCTTTTTCTGAATCTTTCAATTTTTTGCTCTCAAATGCTATGGGGTGCCCCATTTACATTAATACTACTCCAATTCCCTCTCTTGAAGCATCACATTCTACAACAAATGGTTGTGAGAAATCAAGAATAACAATTATCAAGCATGGACTTGTTACCTTCTTGAGTTTCTCAAAAGCCTCTTGAGATGTTTCATTCCATAAGAAAGCCACCTTTTTAGTAATGTCAATTAGATGTGTTGTCAGTTATGAAAAGGCCCTTAAAAACCTCCACTAGTGATTACAAAGGCCAAAGAAACTTCTCAACTATGTCGATGTGGTAGGTGTTGGCCAGTCCACGATTGGCTTGGATCTTCTATTGATCCTAAACACTTTGAGCACTAATGACATGGCCCAAGTACAAAATCTATATAACCATAAACTCAGATGTGGATTCCTCTACAAAGAAAACCTATTGTTCCAAAATTCCAAGGACTATATCCAAGTGCCTCAAGTGATCTTCACGGAATTTACTATATATCAATATATCGTTGAAAAATACTTAAACAATTTTTTCTCAACTAACCACCAAATACCTAATTCATAGCTAACTAGAAAGTGGTTGAAGCATTTGTAAAACCAAATGGCGTGACCATAAACTCATACTATCCAAAATGGCACCGAAATGTTGTCTTGTGCACAACCTCATCAGGCACATGGATCTAATGGTAACTTAATCTCAAGCCAATCTTTGAGGAGTAGACTGCTCCATGCAGCTCATCAATAAGCTCAACAATCCTACAAATGGAATATCTATTCTTAATGGTCTTCTTATTCAACACTTTGTAGTCTATGCACATACTCATTGTGCCATCTTTTTTCTTCACAAGTACAATAGAGGATGCAAATGGGCTAGAACTAGGCCTATTGTGGCCCATCTTGAATAATTCTTTTATAGCCTTTTGTATTTCTTGTTTATACATTTGTAGATGGTCATAAGGGGTGACCATTATAGGCATAGAGCCTAGTTCCAACTCTATGATGTGTTGAATCCCTATCCAACAAACCTAGAGGCATATCACTAAACACAATACTATGCTCATCCAAAATGGTTTGAATATCAACATGATAAGAGCGGCACTTATCTGAAGATGAAGTGGTATGCATGCCTTTCATCACAAAGCAACTGGCTACTACACAACTTGTCACTTGCAGAAGTTCCTCTCCATACTCTTAACTGCAATCACTTGCAATGACCCATTAGGAATGCTTCTAAGCACCATATTTCTCCCTTGAGGTTTGAAGTTTAATTCCATGGACTAAAAATATTATGAAAACTCTCCAAGGGAATGCAACCATTGGATTACTAAGACCATATGTGTTTCTTCTCATCCCACTACATAGAAACCACCATAGCTTATAATCACCAAGAATAATTTGAGTTGTCAAATTCCCTTCGCACACAAAATGGTGAATCCATCCACAATAGTGACATTGAACTAAACAAAATCTTTCCCTTCTTAATCCCAAAGCCTTCATCAGTTGTGGGTAGCCCCACTATCAACAAGCATTGTAATCTGCTGCTCAGATAACTGTCTGCAAACCCTGAATGGTTAATATCATGGTGCTCCCGAAAGAGCTTCTAATGTTTACATCTTAATCTATTGCTTTCCCAGGTTCATTCTCAATGCTTTTCTCCACTATAGCTTCTTGTAGCTTTGGTTCTTCAGGATCATTTTCTTCATCAAACACTAACTCGATATGGTGAACTTGGCCCTTGTCAAGGCATTTGTGAGCAAGTTCCCATGGCTCCTTGTAAGAGACACATAGCTCTTTCCTTCTAAGCTCATTTCTAGCGTTATAATCTAGCTTCTTTGCTGCAAATGGTGGCAGTGTAGCTTTTTGAGGATGTGTTAGAAATATTACATCATTCCTACTCCCAATGCTAGGTTTGTTAGTCTTTGGGATACATACAATAATTATTTGTAAGTTTGTTAGGAGTTTTGTTTATTCCCGTGAGTGTCTGTTATGGTTTGTTAAGAACTTAAGAGTGCCTTATCCTGTGAGCATCTATGTAAAGTAGTGGTTACAAGAGCTCTCCTATAAAATAGGGGATGTAAGTCACATAGATATGTATTGTGTATTATTGAACAATATCATTTAAGTATAGTATCATTGCAGACTTGCAGTATCCTAAAATCTCTAATAGGATGTGAGTTGAATCCCCCTTTCTAGAAGTCTTCCCTTTGATATCAAATAGTGGGTGGTTTTGACTGCAATGAATATTTGCTCCTTGGCATGGATGGCTTGAGTGTCAATACTCTCCTGATAGCTTTCTGAAGTGATGATGGTGCAAAAGCCTTAAGTAAACCCTTGAGTGGCTCATACAAACCTTCAACAAAGAAAAAAGTGATCCTCTTTTCTAAATATGCCAGATACTATAACTCCAACTCTCTAGAACTCTGCTACATAAGCATCTACAGAGGTTTGTTGTTTGATTTTGGTGATCTCCCTAAAAGATTCTTCTACTCAAATCTATCCAACAACCTTTTGGCTGAAATCATCAAAAGTTTACACAATGTCATGCCATTGTGTGACTAGACCACAGTTCCACCAATCATGGGCAATGCCCTCCAAATGTAGTGTGGCAAATTGGATTGTATCTTCTTCCATCATAGGGCTGAATGTGAAATAAGTTTGCAACTAAGCTAAGAAGATATTTTGCTACTGCCATCCAAGGTGGGTGCATTGAGTTTGTTCACCTTCTGCTTCAACTCTCTCCCGCTATTATTTTAATTGTTCCCAATTGTCGTTTATGCTAGAATCTCTTCCCCAGCATCTCCAAGCAATTGACAAAAGACACAATGGATTTGAAATCTTCAAATTTCCCTTGATATTCTTCAAAAAGTATGTCAAGCTCCTCTGCAAAAGTATTCTCAAGTTCCTTCTCTTCTTTTTGCTAAAATATAGGCCTAGCAAGATTTTGGATGGACTAACCACTGATCAATTGTTTGCAGATGAAATTTCTTCTCTGGTATGACCTTGACTCTGCAAAGGGATGGTGTGGGTATGTTATTCTGGACCTGCAATAACTATATCAAGTTATCAACAACACAGTCATTCCTTCTTGGTTTGTTGTTAGCAACTCTGTCATTCTATCTTGCCTCATCTGGATTCCTATCATAGTGTCCAACTGTCCTGAAACAACTCTTTCTTTCCTCCTCTGTAATGAGTCTTCATTTCTTTCCATGACCCAGCAACAAATGTATATTTTTTTATTTGTTTTTTTTAATGTGTGTGTGTGTGTGTATATATATATATTTGTGATTTTGACAGGCTAGAAAGATCACACCTCTGATATCAATGAAATGTCATAGACTAGTTGCAAACAGAATAGAATCCAGAAAAACTCAAACAGCAGATTTTTTTTTAATTATTGCAAAACACATACAATCAATGGAAAACTATATTACTAGTCTGATATAACTCACTGGGTATAACCAGCATACAAACAGATCTCCTTTGAAAGCTCCTGAACAGTCTACAGCATGCAAAATGCATGTTCTGGAGGTTCCCGATATGCTACACAACCCTGCTGTTGCCTTGCTTTGCACAAATCTGCAGTCGCCCTGCTCTCCTGATTGTCTCCTAAGGGTTTTCGTCCCCAAGAGAAGAGTAGGTCCACCTGAGGTTTTCGTCCCAAGCAAAAAATGCTGTTGTAGCAGTGTCAGAAACTAACTTCTGGTTTCTTAAAATCTTCAAGAGTATGCTTTTTCCTTTTCCTCCAGCGCTTATTATACTCCTTTAACATGTGACCCACCATCCTTGGCAGTGATTCCTCAAACAGTGGCAGTTAACTCAGCAGACTGATGTGTTGATCCTCAATCTCAAGTAATTAACTGGCTGTCAACTGCAGGATCAACCTCTTCCCAGCTGAAGACTGTCAACCAGCCTAAAAGAAGAAATTGGCATTTCTCTAACTGTAGACACAACTGTCCTAACTGACAGACTCAGCCACTTAACCTACTGACAGCCTCAGCCTTCTTATTCCAACAGAAAGATGACAAAAAAGACTATAGACCTATCTATTGCTTCTCCTACGCTGCCTGACAACTTAACTCAAAACTACAAATTCGGAAGGATTGGGAAGGGGGCAATACATTTTGTTCATAACACCTAGTACCTGAAAGATGTCACTTTAAAAAAGAGTCTAGGCAACTCCTAATTCTTTGTTGAATTCCTGCTTCCAATCAATTGGTGATTGTCTGCTAAAAAGGCTCTTCCCGCTTCCAAACAAGATATTTCTGGACAAGAGCCTTCCACAGCTCCAAGTAGGGAAGCCTGAAAAAAATAAGAAAAGGTTATGGAAGACAAATAAATAATAAATAGGCAGCGCTTTGCTATATTTAGGATTGGATTCATGATCACCCATACATCAGCTAAGAGCCGAACAATTTAAAAGATGAAATTTCATGGCATAGCTTGAAGAATGAGAGATGGTTTGTAAACAAGAATCAAGCCTAAACCATATTGATTCCTAGCTTCAGGTTTCCTGGAGTGTGCTTAAGTTTGGCATGTCTAAGGCATTTGACAAGTGCAAATGGCTTCAGTTCACATGCAATTCAGTGGATATGAAGCTGCATAACAGCTCCTCACTTTAGAATTGCAATCAATGGACATCAAATCCCATGGTTCAAAGCCTCCAGAGGTTCAAGGCAAGGAGATCCTCTCAACCCCTATCATTTTATCAATGAGCAAGAACGACCTCCTCCCACTCAAAGAAGAATAACAAAAGGAAATGTTATTTGGGCTACAAACAATAGAAGGGTAAGGTTCAGGGGACTCCAAGTTGCCAATGACAATCCTTTTCTCAACATTGGTGCTAAAAGAAATCACTCGCCTAAAATCAACATTATAACTGTATCAAGCAGTTTCAGGCCAACTTATCAATCAGGATGACTTTATCCTCATCTTCAACAATGTCAGATTACATTGCAGTAAACAAGTCTTTGCAAAAAGGGTTACATGGAAGAAAGTCTACCATCTGTTTATCTGGGATTCTCACTCCATACAAAATACACCTCTGTTCTATGGAGGATGTCAAACAGAAAATGGCAAGTGAGATTCAAAAATGAACAAACACTTGGCTGTTCACAACCAGCAAGATATAGCCCACTAGAGTGGTTCTACAATCCATCCCCATATACCTTATGAGCTTGTCATCCCTACCCTCAAGCATAGAAGAAAAAATTATGCAAATACAACAAAGATTCCTACGGCATGGAACAAATGGGAACTTCAAGTACCCTCATATTTGTGTGGAACTTGATATCACAATAGCTAAGAAATGTGGGGTCTTAAACATCAAGGAGCCTTGATTCTGAATCAAGCATTGACATTGAAACATGCATAGACTTCTATCTAACCTACAAATCATCTGATGCTAAACCTTCTGGTAGAAATACCTTAACATGAATCTTGACAACCCAGCCAAAATTGAGTGAAAGCCAGCCTCCACACCATAGCAAGGCATGTCTTTAAAGGTTTCATCAACTTCCACACAGCCAAAACAGGAACTATCCTGGCATATTGGAAACTACAGCCTTGCCCAATTCTGAAGTACAGGTACATACATATATATACAACAAAGGATGTACTCACACAACTATGGGAGAATTGCACAACAGTATTAGCCTGCATTGAGCTTCTCTCAAATCCCAGCAAAACCCAACATTTAGAGACATAATTGGAATTCAATTGAATGGCCAAAGACCAAATGTTTTCTGTGGGTGACCATAAACAACAAAATTTTAACACAGAAACGGATCAGGAAACAAGGTTTTGTTGGATCAATAATTTGTCCCAACCAATTCAAGGACAAGGAAACAAAATCCATTTCTTCCTGACCTATCCATTTGCTCAAAATTTATGGCAAGATTGTTCATCCATATTCCAAACCCTCAGGAATTCAGATTCAATAGCACTAGGTTACAAAACTAAGGTTACTCGAATATTATTCTCAGATTAATCAATAAAAGTCTCCCAAATAAGGATCACAGCTCAAATTGAAAAATGGAGCTAACTATAGCATGAATTGTCATCCTTCTTAGGAGATACAAAGTCATTAAAGCTCACCAGAAACAGAGAGGTATAAACCAAATAGCAGACCACCTGGCTAATGAAGCAATCAGAGACATAGCAATAGGGGCCAAATAATAAATTTCAGAGACTACCCAGCAGTTCAAAAAGGATTGGTACTTTGTTGTTGATGTATTTCCTTTCTTTTCATTATCCCTTCGGAATTTATATAATATTATAAATTTTAAACCTTGTCTGCTTTCTGATTGGCCATTTTAGTCTTCTCATTGAGGGTATTGATTGGGTGCAATCTTCTAGTTATAATTCTTTCTTCAATTGCTGTTTGGGAGGGATAAAGAATCAACATCATTTTGTTTTTCATGTGACTGCATAGGACAAACCCTTGCTGGGTGTCCATGTTCATGACAAGTCCTACCTCTAAAGGGCATGTTCTCATAGAAAATGGGTTGTTTCCATTCTATTCCTCCCCTTTCAAGCAAAATTATATCCGATAATGGTTTATCCAAGTCAACATCAACTCATTTTCTTGGATAGTTGAGGATTCTTGAGTTCTGTGTAAATTCTAAGGCTTTTTGTCTATCACCAATGGCAATCCCCGTATTCTTTAAGGTAAAATCTTGCCAGCATTCACTTGGGAGAAGTAACATTACCCATATTAAGACTGTGCTTGGTAAATCCTCCATAAGCTTGAAGGCTGGGAAACAATATTTCATAAACAAGCAAGCTTTTGCCAGCTATTTTCGTGAACTTTGGTCCACCTTTGGAATCCTGATCTTTTTCTTTCTTTGTAGTGAAAATAGTTGTTAAATAACCCTTTGAGATCATCAATTTCCACTAAGCCTGTACACTTCAAATTTTCTTGGATCCATGCCTTAGAGTTTTAGGCCCTGAATATGACCCCATAAATCTGCAGATTAGAGCTGTCTCTTTGAGGAGACAGAGCCTTGTTTACATTTCATCAATGGAGAATGAAGCCTTTGTGTGTGTAGGTGTACGAAAGGAAATGTAGGAGGCTTGCATTTTTAAATAGCAGCTATTTTTTCTAGTTCCCGGAAAGGATATCTTTATAATGGTACATTTGACATGGTATTTGATAGAATCATAGAAGTATATAGATCCTCCTTGATGAGAGGTGACTGCTCACCTGACATAGTAGATCTGAAATTCTACAATGTATGGCCTTGTGAATGGGGGATTTGTGAGGAGGCCACAGCCTCTTTAGAGGCAAGAGTGGAAAGATATCAGCCCAAGGGTGATTGCAGCACCTGGATAAGAATTTTGGATGATGAAGTTTAGGTGACAATAGCAGGTCTATGCTAGAGCACGGGAGGGCATCATTCAAGGAATATAGGGATTGTCATAAAAGAAAGAACCAAAGAATCAAATGGAATCATAGGGATTGTAGATCTGAAATTCTACAATGTATGGCCTTGTGAATGGGGGATTTGTGAGGAGGCCACAACCTCTTTAGAGGCAAGAGTGGAAAGATATCAGCCCAAGGGTGATTGCAGCACCTGGATAAGAATTTTGGATGATGAAGTTTAGGTGATAATAGCAGGTCTATGCTAGAGCACGGGAGGGCATCATTCAAGGAATATAGGGATTGTCATAAAAGAAAGAACCAAAGAATCAAAAGGAATCATTTAGTAGAATTCATGTGTTAAAAAATGACTACTAAACAGCAGTACCTTCTGTTGGTTATTACAACAGAGGCAAAAAGCAAAGTTATAAAAAATAATAGGCACATTGCAGGCACATCACACAAAAAGGAATTATGTATAATAAGAAATAACATAGCCATTTGTTTACATACAATTTTTTTTCAAAGCATATATATAAAATATATTATTAAGTTCTCATATGTAAGTGTGATAAAGGAAGCAAAGCTATTCACATTAACCTTCCATGACGAGAAAGTTCGTTAAATGATGGTACTGAATCAGAAGGAAGCCCCACTTCAGAAATGAAGTCCTGCAGTTCCTGACGGAGTTTTGCAATGTTCATGATGGGCTTAGATGCCTTTAATTTTTCAGGTTTCCTGCAGAAAGAAAATAATGAAACAGATCAAAAATGCAAGATACACAAAATATATCAAGTAAAACAAGGATTAATGTCAATAAGCATATCAAAATCCTTTTTTTTCAAAGGTGGACTGATCACAGAAACAATGGCAGGTAGTATGCAAGAAGTCAATAAAATCAATAAACTAAATGTAAATAGAGGGTATAAATGTAATAAAGTGTATAGCAAGGTTGTGAAACCTAATAAGGAAAAGGATTAAAATAATTTGTAAAAGACCCAAGCGCTTTAAGTCAAGTTAATTCATTTTATGAGGTTTGAAATTCACACTTTCTATCACTTGATTAAGCAATTAATATTTGGAAAATATATAATTAAATCCATTCGATACACGGTAATCTATACCATATCAGAATATCTTATTAACATATAACAAAGAGTACAACAAGATAACATAACAATTGCTTTTTTGATGTAAAGATTTCCTCCCTTATCCATTTCCATATCAGAACAGTGCAGGAAGTCTTAACAGGTAATACTTTCCTACTAATGGTCTAATAGAAATATTATACACAAGAGTTATAAATTTTAGATCTACAATTGAAAGACTCTGTCTCTTCAAGAATATGCACACATGTATGCCGAACTATGAGCATTTTAGCACATTTATGGCATTTTCCTTTCTTGTCAGAAGTTGCTCTGAAAAGATCATACTAATAAAGCAAGTCAAAAATCCAACCTCAAAATAGCAACCCGTAACAAGAAAGAAACTCAATCGTAAGATCAAAAATTAGATTCCAGCCAAAATAAAATTTATAAAGCTTGTTTTACATAGTTGTTTGAAGACCATGAAGTACTGAGTTCAAATACATGTAACATGTCAATTGCTTACCCATGTTAATCCTCTCAGATGTATATTTGTGACAAAACAACTAAATAGATTAATCATTGAATAATAAATGTCTACAAGGCAAACAAACAAAGTCTACCATCAAAAGACAGCTTTCTGGATATAAAAGCCAAAAGCATAACCAAAGACCATGACAAATCCCTATGGATGCTCCTGTGATGCAACTTCTCACCTTCTCCCTCTGAAATGAGAGCTTAATAGGTGATAGGAAGGATATTTATCAGCAAATCATTCAGGCAAACTGGCTCTCCCCTTAGTTTCTCAGACCCAAGTGTCCTTTCATACAGAAAAGTTTTAAAAGATTTCCTATGGCCCTATGGCTCAGCTAACTATATCTGACAGCATTGTTCACTTGATCTTAGGTTCCGCTCAGCCGGTTGAGACTGAGCCCATCAGATAAGAATCTAGACAAACTACCATATCACTCGCAAGGATAGAATTTGAAAGTTGTGATTTCTCCAATGAGAGCAGACTGAGGAGCACATCATCTTCAACATCTGAATTTATTGTGAGCTGCAACATAATTACTACTGTCTATTCAGAGATTTCAAAAGGAGCAAAATGGATGCATTTTATCTTATTCTTCTATCAAACTAGAGATTCCTGCCTCAATTTCTCTAAGAGATTGACCTTCAGCTGGCAGGCATTGTTTAGACTCCTGTACCTACCATTGATTACATTGTTGCTTAACTCATTTTGGCCAGTGGGGCATCAAGTACTTTATGGTTTAAGAGAACACAAACACAGGTGATAGAAAACTGATCTAGGAATGTCCCTACCAAACGGTTAACATAGGTTGATAGTAACCCTCCCCACATCCATTCCATATCAAGCAATCAGGTTTGTAACAAATTTTTGACTTCTTCCAAAAGATCATTGACCTTGATTGTCAGAAGAGCTTCTTTGGCATAGAGTACTTTAAACGCTCAAAAGATAGCTGCAGTCAATCATTTTATCCAAAGCAGTCTTTTGATAATATTGTTTACTGCTCTATCTGATAAATTAAATACATGAATTAATAATGGAGATGACAATGCATACCAGATACATGCGTAAAATATATCTTTATTTGCTCATGAAATTATTACAGAAGAAGACTAGAGATGGTCAACCAAGGATTAGAGTCGATCCGACTAGATCATACTACTCTCCTTGACGATACATGATCTATTTAAAGGACTCGATGGTTGCCAAGAAGAACGCAACTGTCAACCAACAAATGCTTATAACTACCCAAAGCCAATAACCAATTAATACATAGTTGGATAACCAATATTACTGAAGCATAATAATAGACATTGTACACCAACTACATCATCCCCCCCAAAAGAAAAAAGTCGTCTTCCAAACGAAAAGTAACCATCAAGTAACATTAGGGAAGACATGCCAAACTGATACAATATTGTGGATAAGCACTCGTAACCAAACTTGGAAGTGTACTTTGCAAACTTGGACTTAGAGGGTACTTAGCAATTCAAATGAGTGTGATGGGGGCCTAAGGACAACACCCCCAATGGGATCAAGGGGCAACGCCCCTTGCGGGGGTCTAGGGGCAAAGCCCCCAGCGGGGTCAAGGGGCAACGCCCCCAACGGGGTCAAGGGGCAAAAAACAATGCTGACAAAACCAAAAATTACAGATATTTCACTATTTAACCGATGTATGATGTCAACCAAGGAAGGAATTTGTCGTATGATGGTTGATGGTCGTACAATGTGGATGCTCAGTTTGGGATTGAAAGGTCGTACAATGTTCAACCTTTATACATGGTTATGTCGTACGATGTCTAACTTTGCATTCCGTATGATGCAAGATTGCCCTGTTAGCATGCTATACGGCCCAGGAATTCTCAAGCCGTATGCTTGAATGTTGTTTGTACGTCGTATGATGAAAAACTTCAATATACGTCGTACGATGTATGCCTTCATTATTTTTCGTACAATGCAAGACTGGAATGTATGCCATACAGTGGATAGAAATGATGTCGTACAGGCTGTCAATGTCTGTTGTACAACGTTAAACTTCACTAAGTTTTTCCCAAGCCGTATGTTGTTGAGATAGTAACGTGGTACGGTGAGCGAAAGATGTCATACGTTGAGGAGATGGTAATGTCATATGTTTGTCGATGATGTCATACGATAAGTGAGGTTGTTCATACAAGAGTTTGTCGTACGGTGTTAAGAGAGCCAAACCATACGTTGATGACTTCTCTCTTATGTCGTACACCAATGCATTCTCTTTCGACTGTACAATCAAGGATCTAATCCGCCGTATTGTGCAAGCAACTAAAGAGGATCGTACATTCACTTTGATTCCTCTCCATACTATTTGTAACCCTCCTCGTACCGTTTGCACCCTCATAGTTGTCAGTGTCCTCTTCATGCAATGTGGATTTTTGACCATATGGTGTGGCTATTTTCTCTGATGCCTTCCTTGATGTCGTACGATGGAGATGATCTATCGTATGGTGAAAGTGATCCCTCGATGCTTTCTCCTCTGATGTTGTACGATAAAAGAATTACCTTGTTGTCGTAGAGTAAGAATGATTGGTTGAATTTTTTTGACCATACAATGTGAACTGGGTGACAATATGCACTAATAAAGTGTGAGCTTGGCGTATAGCATGCACTTGTTTTGGTCGTACGATGGTGTAATGTGCCCTATTCGATCACACACAATAGAAGTAAACTAGAAGATAATAGTTGATATTCCTCACATAGTTATAATAAAATAGATCAGTTATTCTTATATCTGATTAACAAAATTTACCAATACAGCCACGAATAATTATGCAGGGAAATACACTTGAATCAATCAATAAGGCGTAGTAGAGATACACAACAATTGACTAAGAAATTGCAGTATTGTTTACACAGTGATATTGGACGCACAACTAGACAATTACTCACAGATTCTGAGGGTTCCACGCTCAGATTTATTATTGCAATTAACACAGTTTTTGAAACAGCAGACTAAGCTATAATGTCTATATCCGGGATACTTATAGCACCCCAGGATCGCTATTCTTTAGTGCCTGGAGATAATACCCATCCGTAATAATGCCTCCTGATCTGGTAATCGGGGGTCTACTACTTGCTGGAAGATGATGCAATAGATTACTCTCAGGGGCTCAATGTTTCCTTTTCACTTCCTCAATAAGCTGCCTTTAATGATGCCTTCAATTGGTGATTGCAAATGCTATGTTGATGCTAACTGCTTAGCGTAGGACAAGAAAATCGCTATTCTAGAGAGGGCTACGTCTCACCTGGAAATGGGGTCGCAAATATTTTCATCTCTAGCAGACCAATTAAATTCGCTTCTTCATTCCATGATAATTCTCAACACAAATGATCCTATATAAATATGAAATACTAGCACCTACCACAAAGAGGTCGGCCAACATGGAAGAAAAATTAATATTATATTTACTTATTAGGTCGGCCCAAACAAATTATTTAATAAATTTCATTTATTAATAATTTTATTTATTTATTTATTTAAAATACTAGTTTGGCCGACCCAGCATTAAATTGGGGACATCACAAGTGGGATCATTACACCCTTGCCATGCTCTGTGATTTGAAATACTAGTATGGTGTGACCTGATGGAGTTTTCCAAATGAATGAATGTCTTTGTTGTACGATGTGAACATAAAATAATGGTCGCGCAATCTTGTGGCATACAATGTGGATATACAATAGCCTCATATATTGTTGTATGACGTAGACTAGTAGTCGTGCAATGCATACTAAAGGAAAAACCAGCCATATGACAATTATTTTCTTGTTGTGCAATTGAGTTCTTTTATCGCCATACAATATGGTTAGAGCTTTTAATATAATTGAACTTTATAGTCGGGTTTTTAAATGTACTCGGAGGCATACTGTTAGTAATTTTGCATTCTTTTTTCAAAGTCAGATACCTCCATTGCAACTACCGTCTTTTTCCAACCATGGACTACATCCCATGCACATAAACTATCCAACTTTCCAAAATCATTTTTCATCGATTGCCCTTCACTGAGAATTGTAGCTTCGAGAAAATTACAAGTCGACTGAAATACCTCGTAGTCCTCCATTTGCCACTGAAATAGGTCACAAAGAGAATTTGTTTCATCATCCAAACATGACTGTAACTCCAAAACCCCTTCGTCGTTTGGTTCCATCAAACCTTGACTCTTCGTCCATTCTTCTCCGGAGTCTAAATTTGACGAATCCGAGGAGGTTGCTTCTTAATTGACTGCTTGGTTTTTCAAATCAATTATATACTTCTGACCCTTATTCTCAATAGAGATTGTATTCTTTTTCCAGTTGTGATCGGCTTTGGCTACCACCAGCGAAACTCAACCTAACAATGCAATGTACACTTTCTTCCTTAATGAAATGGCCACAAAGTTCAACAAAAATGTTTGAATTCCAATAATTACCTTTTGTCCCATTAAAACTCCAAGTACCTTAATACCTTGTTGATCTGCACACACCAGTTGAAAAGTTGGCAGCCAAATGGTCTGCTTTCCAAGACTTCTCCAAGTGTCTTCTGGAAGTACATTCACACTCGACCCGCCATCAATAATTGTATTGGTGGGATTCCTTCCAAGGATTTCCATATTCACCACTATTGGTTTCTTTGTCGTGTTAACTATCAATAGCATTGGATCAATCACTTGGTAGCCCGATAGTGGAGGTTTAGTTATTGGTTCTTCATTCACACCAAATTCCAATTGGGTCATAGCATACACCATCTCATTCTCCCCCGATACAATAGCATTTCAAAGTTCAAGAATACTCTATAATAAATCCACTACTTTAACTGGTACAATAGCTTGAAGTACTTGTCGTGCAATATTTTCTCGAATTGTAATTGGTTTGTTACTGTACTTGTGTTTGCATTTGAGTGGCATCATTTGTTGTCCATAGCATTCTCCACTTCAGCCCTTGCTTCACAAAGCCTTTCTTTTTCTGTAGATGGTTTTAAATGCACAACCTTCTTTGCTTGGGCACGAGCAATGGCCAATACTTCATTATGCCTTACATCAATCATATTGACACTAGCCTTTTGCTTCGAACATCTAGTTTCTTCATGGTTTCTAGGTCCACACCATTTGCACAGTAATTGCACTTTGTCTTGCTTGTTCTGGCGGTCTCTCACAAAGTGTCCCCATTCGCTACATTGTCGACATTGTATGATAGGGCATCCTTTGGGGTCATATTGTATTTGGCTTTGTCCTCCTCTTTGATTTCAATAACCGCCTGGAGATGTATTCTGTGGAGTGGACTCCTCTCCCTACGTAAAGAGTACTTGTGTACTCCTTGTCTTCAAATTGTATGGGCACTCCTTTATTGAATGACCCATAACCTGGCAAATCTCACAAAACATTTTTTAGGACAATTAACTTTTGTGTGCCCCTCAATTTTGCACTAAATACACCATAGTTCGTTAGTTTCTTTGTTGGTTTCTTTCTCCACCTTCAATTCTGTCATCATTCGAAGCATGTCCCTCCAAAGTGCTTGTACCGTTCCTGATTCATCGTCGCTATTGTCATCTGAACTTCCATCTTCCTCTATTTTTCTTTCACTGTGTGAGGACATTTTATCTTCACGTTCTATGTCCATTGCTTGATTGTAGGCTTTGACATATGATGACGGAGGCACTACTTTCATTTTCTTCCTCAACAAAGGAATCAATCCTTCAATGAACCATCTTTTCTTTAGTCCATCGACCAGCCAGTTTTCTAATTTCACCAGTAATTCCTTGTGCCTTAGATTATAGGCTCGCACATTCTCATGCTTCCCTTGTCTAGTATTGTAGATCTCTGCCACAATTTCATTTTCTTCTCTCAAGAGTTTGAATTCCTCTTGGAATGATCTTTTCAATGCATCCCATGTATTTTTGTGTGCGCACATTCTCATGCTTCCCTTGTCTAGTATTGTAGATCTCCGCCACAATTTCATTTTCTTCTCTCGAGAGTTTGAATTCCTCTTGGAATGATCTTTTTAATGCATCCCATGTATTTTTGTGTGCTCTTTCCAATTCTATGTATCAATTTATGGTTATCTCTCTAAGAGTTGCTAGAAATGATCTCAACCAATACACTCTATCATCCTGACCATTTGCTACCTAGATTGTCTCACATGTCTTACAATGCCTTACAGGGTCCTCCAACCCATTTCCAATAAACTTTGGAAGTTTCTTATGCTCTACATTCGTACTTGCTGGGGGAGTCACCATCTTGCCTCCCTGTTGCACCCTGTATGATGATAACCTAGTTGGAGAGTTTTGATTCGTACATTCCGATGTATACTCTGCACTCTCAGACACACCGCAATCCTTCACTCATCCCTCTTCAACATTCGTCACCCTTGGGTTGCCTTCGGTGTCCTTTCACTGCTCCCTTCATCCTAGTGTTATTGGCTCTGATCTTCCAATGTTTAATTCTTCCGTCAATGTCAAGTCTTCAATCTGCTGTATGGTCTCTGTCAGACCATCAATAGGTTCTCCCTCGTCTTCCCCTTCGGCCAACTTTGATGGTATGAATGGTTTTTCGTTAGGGAGTAGTAGGTGTCGTGCTATTTCTTGCCACTCTCCCTTCATCCATTCTCTTGTCGTGAAAGTTCTCTTTCTCTCTCAACTATGGCTTTGTCTTCTACTCTTGGGTGGGCTCGAGCTTTCCCTCGAAAACCCTTTGCCTTCTTCAACTTCAACTCTCAGTCATCTCGTTTGTTCTCTTTGTTCGATGATCCTTAAAGATCACCTGATCTCTTGATCTTGTTGAATTTAGGATCAGATTTGCATACACAGAAAATAATTCAAAAATCAGACAGAAATAACACAGCAGATACCCTGGGAAAACCCTCCTCTTGAGGGAGAAAAAACCCAGCAACAAAGATCTCTCTTATATATGTTATATCAGTGGCAACTTTACACATTACAATGAGGTCTAACACAAGACCAATATCCAGCACCTAACAATATGTAAAACTGATAACAGTCTGCCAATTCATACCTGGCAATATCCATAATTTACTGTCAACAGATCTACAGAAATAGCACCTAACAATATGCACAAACACTAATGGTTCTCAACCTGCTATGTATGAATTTGCATTATCATAATGCTTCGCACTGTATGAGCTATTTGCACTGCATATGATCGCTCTGAATCATGTATTCGCACTTGCACTGTATTCACGCTTGCACTGAACTTCACCCTTGCGTACTTGACAGAGTTCGCTCTTTGACAAAGATTTGATATGGCAGAGTTCGCAATGATTCGCAGTCTCTCAATATATTTTCGCACTTGATAATACAGAGCTTGTGTCAATAACCGAACTGATGTGTGATAGAATTCGCACTTGGCAATTCGCACTTGACTGAGTTCTTCGCCCTTTGATGATAATGCACACAAGATGATCTTCGCATTCTTCTATATGAATAACCGAACTGAATATCGGATAATTACAATGGACGAATAATCTTGTATATATACAACTTGGAGAGGTCGCACCTCTTCATATAATAAGGTCGGCCAAAGTAGATGTTAATTACAAGTCATCAATAATGTCGGCCAGAATACAATCATAAAGAATATTGGCCTCAATATAATAATAAAGAATATAAGATAGGTCGGCCTCAAGACATTCGAGCCTCCACATAAATATAAGACCACAAATTAAATAGCCGACAGGCTATCATTTAATTTTATGCTTCATTCAATAGAGCTGAGCTGGAAGGAACGACTGAAGCTGCAATATCATTAACAGATCTTGACCACATTGTGGTCTCTTCCCGCCCTTATTGGGGTCTAAGGGCATGAATCTCTCAAATCTGACCCAATTTTTTTAAGGCAACGATGCCAAATGTTTGCTGCTCTATCTAATAAATTAAATACATGAATTAATAATGGAGATGACAATGCATACCAGATACATGCGTAAAATATATCTTTATTTGCTCAAACTATTACGGAAGAAGACCAGAGATGGTCATCCAAGGATCAGAGTCAATTTGACTAAATCATACTACTCTCCTTGATGATACACAATGTATTTAAAGGACTCGACAGTTGCCAAGAAGAACACAACTATCAACCAACTGATGCTTATAACTACCCAAAGCCGACAACCATTTAATACAAACAATTAATACATAGTTGGATAACCAATATTACCGAAGCATAATAATAGACATTGTACACCAACTACAAATAATATCAAACTAAGTATTGATGAAAATATAGTGGCACATAGCTCTATAAATCCCCCTCCACTTTCAAGATAGACTAGGAGCCCTCCTTTTAGTTCAATCCAGTGCTCCCCAAGGACACATCCCCTACCATTTTTGCCCCCATCCCCTATAGGACATTTTGGGGACGCAAGGAAGTGTAGGAAACATCCCCCCCCCCGACCCCACCGCCAGGTCCCCCATGTAGGGAAAAAAAAGGAAACGTCATGGGGATGCCCTTATTTTGCCAAGATATTAGGGGAAGAAGACGGCCAAAGGACGTCTAAGTGTCCCCCAACTATCACGAGACAGCTATCCATCCCCTACAACCCAACAACATTTCAAGTGCACTAAAAAAAAACATATTTTTAATTTTAAAAAATGGAATGGGTGGACCTACAAGGACCCCCCACCCCTTTAAACAATACCTAAACCTAATAGAACCCTCAAAAGAACTAAAAACAAAAAAGAATCTCATTTTAACATTTTCAGACTTGTGTAGAAGAGCAACAATGAAAAGAGGAGAGAGCAGCAATGAGAAGAGGAGAGAACAAAAGTGGAAAGAAGGCACTAGGACATCAAATCCACTACATTTGAGGTGAGTTCTTCATCTACCATTTGTTTATTCAATTTCTTTTGCATTTTTTTGAGTTTTTATTTTTATTTTTAAACACATAGGGAGGGCATTTTGATTTTTTTTTCTTCTATTTGAACTTGAAGCTATGTTTTAAATTCTTAACAAAAACAAACAATGAACAGTAGTGGGAGTAGTGAGAATGAAGAGATTGAAGTCCAAATGTAACAAAGAATTAGAACTAGAAGTCATAGAAGTATGGCTGCCACTGGGGTTTCTTCTAGGAGTGGGAGTGTAGCAGGGCCAGCAAATTCAACTAACCCATTTGAATGCCCTTCAGAACTCCTCAAAAAATATGCAAAAGGCCAATTTAACCCCAGAAAACCTCTCTCACAATTTGCATCACGAATAAACAAAGATAGAGAAAAAAATTCAAGGGGGAGTAGAGTATGGCTATGTCATTTGTGCAACAAAGAGTATAGGGGCAGCTATAGAGTTTATTTTCATCTTTTGTTGATAGGTGGACAAAGGATAAAAAGTTGTGAGACTATAACTCCGATTGAGAAAGCTAAGGCAACTAGATTGCATATGAAAGGGGAGGCGCAAAAGAAGGTAATTCCATTGGAGAATATGCAGCCTAGTGTGTCATTGCCTACGAGAATCATGGATGTTGGAATTCAAGGGGGAGAGGCTTTTACTTCTACCAAGGGAAAAAAAACTACTAGTGTTGTAGATATGTTTAACATACAATCACGAGAGGTGGTTGAGTCTTCTATTGCTAGGTTTTTTAAAGCTCATGCCATACCATTTCATGTGGCAAGTTTTCCCTATTTTAAACAAATGTTCAAAGATGTGATAGCTATCGGTCCCTCATTTGTCCCACCCGGAAAAAATAATCTATGTGCCACCCTCATTGATAAAAAAATATTCTGAAATGAGTGTGTTGATGGAATAAATGAGGTAAACTTGGATAAGGTATGGATGATCCATCATCATGGAACAATAGCCACTCATCAATATTATTGTCACAAGTTTAGTTGACTCTTATTTTCTTAAAGTTATTGATTGTTCAAGGAAGAGGAAGGATGCAAACTTCCAATTTCAAATTTTGAAGGATGTCATAGAAGAGGTTGGAACCTCTAATGTTGTACAAGTGGTGACCGATTCATCCCATGTGCGTAAGTTAGCTGACTTGATGGTGGAGGGTGCTTACAAAAATATTTTTTGGACCCCATGTTGTGTTTATGCATTGAACAATACTTTGAAGGACATTGGGAAGATAGATTGGGTGAAGGCAATGGTGTGAGAGGCTAGAGATGTGCAAATGTTCATTTGCAACCATCACAATTCACTTGCTTTGATCAAGAACTTTTCGAAGAAGGAACTCCTCAAGCCCATGGACACTAAATATGCTAGCTACTTCATTTTGTTAGAAAGGATGCTTGAGGTCAAAGAGACTTTACAATTAATGGTGGTTAATTCAAAGTGGGGTAGATGGTTTGTAATGTCCCCTTTTAGCGCTTAGCCAATTCGTGCACATTTAACCAGTTTTCAAGTCTTCTGAAGGCTAACCGGTTAGTTAGGGAGAACTCCAACATTCTTGGAGAAGCATTTGATCAGCCTTGCAGAGCAATTGTTCTTCGATTCAAGTTCAATTGGTTAGTTGGAGCCCTTTGATGCTTTCAAAATCAATTTCCAACCTTTTGAGTGCTCTTCAGACTTCTTGGAGGAGAAGGTTATTTTTAGAGAGCCACCAAGTTGATTTCAATCATCTTCCTACTGCTTCAGTTTCATCATGGTGTGGTCAAAATTGATTTTCAATGACGTAGTACTTTCCACAACTTGGATGAGTTATTAAGTTATTTAATTAATATTTCACTAATGTTGTCTAATGTTGAGAAATAATTAAAAGACAACTTAGTGTAATAGCTTGTTGGAAAGGTGATTCTATGTTTACACATAATGAATTATTTTATTTTAAATAAAAAAAAAAGTGTTTTTTTGGAAGGAAAAAACAATGAAAAAAGCAAAAAAATGCTTTTTCAAAAAAGCTATGAAAAAGCAAAAAGTGTTTTTTTTTTAAAAAGCAACAAAAAAAGCTATAAAAGGAGGTGTTGGGGGCTCGTTTGGAATGCTGAAGTTTTCTCATACTATTATGTTGTTGGATTGAACCTGTGAGTTCTTCCATAATCTTTTGAAAACGAAAACTCTCATTCGATTTCTAGTTTCGGATTTGAGAGATAATCCCAAGCTAGATTGGAGTGATTTCGTTTCAGAGATCACCATTGTGCTTCAAATCGAGTTTCAATTTTGGATGTTGTTGAGATGAAGATCTATTCAATGTTTTGAGGTGTGTTGGGTGGAGTTTGAAGGGAGTTTTCAAGTATTTTGCTTATGGGAGTGTTTATATACTCCTTTTTTGAGTTTCCAAAGTAGCAATGTTTCAGTTCGGATTTGTTCAAAATACAGCAGCAAAAAGGGTGTTTTCAGACATGTACCAGCCTTCTAGTTCATCCATTCAAGGTATCATGTTGTTATTTCATAGTTGGACTATTGGGTACATGTTATTTGGTGCTATTGCGGGGTGTTTCAGTAGTTCTTTACATCAGCACTTTATATCAGCAATTAATCCTCTTATTTTGGTGTTCACAATGCATATGTGCTAACCTTGTAATGCTTTGGATGGTTATATTACTGAAAACTTCAATTTCTATGCACTTTATTTTGTAAGCACTGGATGTTAGTACCGCCTGTGGGTTTAAAGTTTCTATGCTGATGTACTTACCCCACTGAACAAGTGGTAATATTGTAATAGCTCACCACTGAAAAGTGGAAGAAGCATGTTTAAATGTCCTCAAACATTGTATAAGCTTTCCCACTGAAAATTGGAAGTGCCTTGTAATTCCCGCTAATAAGCAAATGATTTATTTCTTGTATTGTTTATGCATCCCACTGAATAAGTGGTTTGGCTGGCTTGCCGCCTGATGCTTCTTTCCAACAAGTTGTAAATAAATAAATTGTAATCCTGACACTGTATGCTCTTACCTTGCCCAATCTGGGATCTAGGTAATTAGGAAGTGGAAAGGAAGTTGTTATGCTTTCATTTACTTTGAGGCTAACGTATTTTTCAAAAAGAATTGAGAGTATTTATAACATGGTCAGAGGCAAGCACACCTAAAGGAAGAAGTGTGAAATAAAAAATCCTTGATGACGATTGGTGGTCCACAATGAGGTAAGAAATTGTTAGTTTTATTATTAAATTTTTAAAAAGTTAATTTATTAATGTTTCAACTTGTAAATTATTTTCATTCTTTATAATAGCATTCACTCTATCATTTGAGTCTTAAATTCTTAATCTTTTTTAAGATTTTGATTTTTGTAAATTGTTTGCTCCTTCATCGAGCCTATTGTGCAAGTCATAAGATATGTTGATACAGATTCTCCTAGCCTTTGATAGCATGCTTGGGTAGATAAAGCAAGCCTTTGTTAGCCTAATCTTTTATAAGATTTTGATTTTTGTAAATTGTTTGCTCCTTCATTGAGCCTATTGTGCAAGTCATAAGATATGTTGATTCAGACTCTCCTAGCCTTTGATAGCATGCTTGGGTAGATATAGTAGGGATCCTATTTTGGGATATTATGAGGAGCATCTTAGGCAATTGTGATGCAATAGCGGAACACTATGAACACCCCACTTCGTATGGCAGCTTATGTTCTAAATCCCAAATGGTATGTAGCTAAGCTTGGAAGAGTGCCTCCATTTCATGATGAAGAGGAGAAAGAAAGGCTCATGAAGGCCCTTCGAAAAATGTCTACTGATGAGGAATCTTCTTTACTTCGCACACCACAGCTTGCATTTGTTAATCTCCGTGGTCCAATCTTCAGCAAACTAGAGGCAAGGGTGGATAGAGTTACATTAGCTCAAACCAACCCTATTGGATTGTGGATGTGGAATGGCAAGGATGCACCAAAATTGTGGACACTTGCCACTCGCCTCCTTTCATAGGTCATCAGTTCCTCTACTACAGAGAGGAATTGGTCCACATATAGCTTCATCCAATCAATCAAGAGGAACAACCTTACCTCTAGACAATTGAAGAAGTTGGTAGTCGTACATAGTGCCTTGCGACTACAAGATTGACAGCCCCCTGAGTATCGCCAAACTATAGCCTCACGCTGGGATGTTGATCCTACAAATTGATGAGGAGACATGGGAAGGATTGGTTGTGATCCCATTGTTTGAGGCAGCCCCTTATAGTGGTAGTGACTCCAACTCAAACTTCGATTTTGATACAAACCTACCAGATGCAAATGTTCATTAGAAACAGCTATATATTTTATATGTTTTTGTCATTTTGTAGTTGAAACTTGCAGCCTTTGGGCATTTTGTTGTAATTCTTATATAAAATATATACACATTGACAATGAAAACATTTAAATTTTGTCAATTTGTTTGTCAATTCTCATGTGAAATCTCAATTCAAGTCTAATGTTATGTATTAAGATTCTATAATGTCTATGATGAATGCTTTATTAGTGTTATCATATGAATATTTGAAATTTCTTTATATTTCTAAAAATTTCCTTATTTTTTAATAGCCATCCCTTGTCATCCCTTAAAAAATGGCCGAAAATAATCCCGTATTGGAAACGTGTTCCCCCATCCCTTATCATCCTCGTCCCCGAAACTTGGGTGAGCATAGGTTCAATCTAGTTTTATGCGACTCAATCAGCATTTCCAAGAAAGGAATAGTGAACCAGAGACTAAGGCACGTTTGGCGAGGCTG
Organism: Sequoia sempervirens; assembly: GCA_007258455.2. Taxonomy (NCBI): domain Eukaryota; kingdom Viridiplantae; phylum Streptophyta; class Pinopsida; order Cupressales; family Cupressaceae; genus Sequoia; species Sequoia sempervirens. The sequence continues at coordinate 113,943 of VDFB02123521.1, read as the reverse complement.
GGACCTCAATTCATTGAGTCAATAAACCCCGACCTTGACTCACTGAGTCCCATTTTTTAAAGAAAAAAAAGGTTCACATGCACACAAAAAAACACTAAAAGGTCACTTGGGCCTTACAACACTCAAATGAACCTTCAAACCCTATTGTTACTTTCCCATTTTCATTTTTCACTCATTTTGATTTTCCATTTTTATTTTTAAGGAGCCAATTGTTATGTTTGAAGTGGAGCTTCTACCACTAATAGAGGAGTGATCCCATACAAGTAGAGATAAACAAGTTGTGGGTAATGATCTTGTTACTTCCTTTCCTGAAAATGGAATGGCTGCAACTGCTTCCTTGACATACACAAAGCATCACATCGTCCAGCACCTTGCATCTGGTGTTGGGACGAGTGATACAATCTCCTCTCAAACTTAATTATCTCTTTTAAAGAATGTATTTTATTATTGTCATCACTATAGATTTTCAAATCCATTTTTGTGTACAAGAAACAATATTATGAATATAAAAGCTCTTCTTCATATCAAATTTCAAGTTTCAACTTCAACTTTCAACATCACATTGTTTATTTAATTCTTGGTTTATGCATATGCATGCTTAAGGTAAGGGATTAGTTTTGAGGGTAATTGATTAGTTTTGAGTATATCTGAAGTTGATTTCATACATAATGCATGTTAATATTTTCTCACCTAGAATCCACTATTTTTTAAAGATTTTTTAAATCTGGCTGAGCTTTTTTCCCCAAGTCCTGATCCAGGGCAAAAATCACCTTGCCAAGTTTTGGCCAGGTTTGAGTTTCAACACTATGATACAATCCTCTCCTCACCTATATGGCATTGGTTCATTTGTTTTGTTACTTCTCATGGGAACTGTACTCTTATAGCTAAAGCTATGCATTCTTGAAATTTTATCAGGGCTATTTCCTTTATTAAGTTTGTATTTCCCAGTAAATCCCATTTTGTTTAATTTTACTTCTTTTGTAGAGGGAAATGCCTTAACTACTCCATTCTTTGGTGTCATTGTAAGCTATACTTTCAAGTCTCATTTGATCTGTTTTGGTCATCTATGGACATCAAAATCAATATAATCTCTTTCTTTCTTTCTTACGAGTTTTTCAAGGTAAACTTCAATGGAATCACCCGAAAGAATATTTTGTTATGGCAAGCAAAGGAGGAGCTACCCTAAACCAAAGGGAAGAAGCATTAGAAACTGAGACTTATATCCTTGTACTTACAAGATTAAAATTATGTTTTGATAGGGAAGTTGATATGTTGCTAGTCCAAGGAGACTTCTTCAATGACATCTCTAGACCCTAATTTAAGATGTAAATTTGAGGCCATAACTTGATGTTTAACAAGAGAAAGGAGGCTCAAAGTGTACTACAGAAAATCAAAAAAACATAGGGGGCTAATAAAGACAAACGTGGAACATGAAAACAAATAAAGAGGGCACCCACCAGGACCTAATAATAGCGAAAAAAAAAACATAATAAAACAAAAGGAGTGAACTTAACTTGAGGTATTTCCCAATATCTGCCATGACTTAAGGGTCGCTAGGAATTGAAAAGATCATTGGATCGTCTATGAGAACTCTACATGAAATCATTTACATCATGCAATTTAACACTTATGTTTTTCATTGGAGGAAAATAACACATTAGGCATTTCACTTGAAGAATCTCCAAGAAATTAAGGTACTTCTAGAATTCTCCACTTCATTAGCTGCTAATTATGGATCTCTAGAGATGACTATATTCTCCTCGGTGATAGGATTTGTTGCCTTTTTTCTTGAACACTTTGTTTTCAGGTTTGCAATCTACTATGAGATCCAACAGATATATTATTACTTGCAGCGATTTGGTAGGTTCACTCTCTACCTTTTCCCAGTACCCTGATCAAAGGTGCTTGGTTCTTTACCCTCAAAAGAGCTCATCTTATATCAAGTTCCATAGGGATTTCCAAGCACTGCCGAATAAGTTACCTCTTTCTTCTGTCGAGGGTGTTACCATCTCTTGAAGATATTACTGTCCTTTGGATGCTATGATTACCCACCTAGTTTATGTAATGTCCCTTACCCGGGTTGCCCTAGAATTCGCTTGTAGATTAGGTTTAGGGGTTCTTCTTTTCAAAAGGAATGTGTTTCTCTAATGAAATAACCCTGGATTGAAATCTGCATTCACCAATTTAATAACATTTCCACATACACATATATCTGTTAGCAATAATATCTAGATATCCAAAATATAAACATAATCATAAAAGCAATCATGAAGACATATGAGGAGTGTCATAGGTGGATCCACCCTGAAGCCCTCGTGCCAAGCTTAAGAGGTTGTTCATCACAATCCTCCTTTCCTAGCAGCTTAGTACCTGCATACTCCACTCATGGCAACACCTCGAAAGACACTTTCCCTATTAGGAAAAAGGAACCATAAAGTTCAAAGTGGCCTAGGGCCTACCACCCCTCCATGGCCACAGCAGAATCTTAGGTGGGACCCCCATCCCTCCATGGCCCAACCCTTGCCTTGGGATTAGAGGAACCTTAAGTGGACTTACCACCCCTCCATGGCACATCCCTGCCTTGGGCCTGTGGGGCAGAATCTTAAGTGGGGTTTTTAGGCAACCACTTCACTCATGTTTCGCCCTTCCCAAAAGGATTACAAGCACAAAGAAGACAATCATTACACAATCAGATATATTTGCATTTATCCAAGATTTATTTCATGCCTATCATCAAATATATTTTCATTTATCAAGGGTTCTTTAAGTTCATCATTTCCTAGAATATTTTTCATTATGATAAGATTAAAGAAAGCATTCTATCAATAATCAGATTAGCAATATCTATTTATATTCAAAATATGCTAAATATTATTGCTAAGTGAGTACATCACTTGAGTTGTTGTATCTCTCCGCGTTTTCTGATTCCTTACTCGCCTCCTTCAACCTTATATGTTAATGTATTGCTGCTGCCAGTATCATTATTATATATTCACAAGTGATTCACATATCTACTTACCCATACACATATATATATGTGATTCTATAATATACTTATATATTCTATATAAATTTATATATATTATTATTTCCAACTGATTTACTGTACTCAGATCCTTTTACTTGCCTTTCCCTTTACTCCCGATTCATACTACCTTATTTCATTCCTAAATCTGCTGTTTACTCAGAAATATCTATCTCAGATTTGTTATCTTCTTTTTATTTCCTGATTCACATTCCATTCTCTCCCCCTTTTCTTTTCTCCTCTCCATGTTTTCCTTATATATCTTCCCCTTTGGAGAAGCGATGCAACTTGTGTGGAGGATCGTGTCTTCTTATATGGTGTGACTCTTCTTTGCTGTGCCGATTCCTTACTAGTTGTGATCGTTGCTTTATGTGGCTGGTTAGTAGTTAGGATATAATCATAGTCATGGTTAATGTTTATATTTATAGTTACTAGTCAATGTTTATATGTATATTTATTAGTTAATGTTTATACTTATATTGATAACTGTTACTAACATTCATAATTACTGTTAATGATATTTATAATTATAATATCTGTTAAAAGGTTATTCTTAGTATGATTTTAATTTAATATTATAATATTAACAGAGAAACATATGATACGATTTTAATATTATAATATTATCAATGATACACATAACATGATTTAATTTAATATTATAAATGATAATTGTAAATATCTTTAATTTATATTTATAATTATAATATTACCTTGATAATTATAATTATAATAAGATTGCTAATATATTTATATTTTGTTATTTATTTATTTATCTGAGACATAGTTATTATTTTGATATTTGGTTTATTTATTTTTGTCTCAACACTTCATATTTGGTGTTACAATTTCGGGGACATGACAGTTTATCATAGATTGTGTCCCCTTCCATGAGAAACTACCAAGTTACTTCCATGCTCCTCCTCACACTAGATATGGTAGGTCATTTATTCTTTAATGTTGAGGGCTAGGTACCCCTCCTTGTCCACATTCCAAGACATCCGAACAAACACACATTACCAGATTTGTTTCTACTCCTAGACAACCATTGCCAATAATTATTAGGCAAGCTTCCACTAGGCATTCTTTGTGCCACCCAGAACTTCCTAGCCAAGCCCAGTTAGTCCATGATAAAATTCATGGTTACCTCGTTATGGCCTGAACACTATAGCGCAGACATTATACTCAAATCAATAAGATACACACAGATTATAGCTAACCAAGAACCTAATTAGTCTAGCATTTGAAATTGTATTCTACAAATTGATGATATTATTTGGGATATCAAATCCATATATACACATTATTATTCAACAGTTTCTCCCTAACATAGCCAAGTTAGGCAAGACATTGACTTGATTCAATCCCAAGAGTGGCATGAGCCAACAATTCAAGGAATACAAGATCAACATTTACATACTAGTGTCCCCCCTTGAACATGACTTGGGGAATCAAGAATCATAAACAACTAGCACATTTCCCAAGATGCAACAAATTGATAAATTATGGGACCATAATTCAAAGTTTACAGTTACACACTAACATCCCCCTCAAGAATCATAATATCGCTCACTAGCATGCCCCCTTACACTTGGGTTAGAAGAGAAAAGTTATATTACACACTAGTATGTCATCACATGCTAACTGTTGGCACTTCTGATTGTCTGAAGTAATGCACCCACAATCAGAGAATATATATGGGAAGCTTGAGCAAAGTTCACTTAGGCTCAGGCAACTTCTGGATTTGGGCAGATTCCCTCATTCTAACACAATCTAAAAATGTTTGGGGGTGAAAAGAGTGAGGGAGCAACACAGTAAATGCAGAAATAAGAACAGCAATGTGCCAGAATAGTGTTTAGTTACTCCCAAAGGAACAAGCTATGCACAAAATAGCCGAAAATCTAAACATTCAGCAGTAAAATAGACATAGTCGATGCTTAATGCTAGAGGTAATACATCTAACACTCTAATGAAGCTAAACCATCTGTATAAAATTCAAGAGTGAGGACAGAGTGAAAAGGCAATAAAAATCTCTTATTAAAAGTTTCCAAAATACATAGTAGCACAACACTCCAAAGGTCAGAAGCTTACTGAATACAGAAATAAACAGCCACCTAGGCAAAAAAAATCACAATAGGAACCACCACTTTGCAAAGTTGAGATGCTTATTTATTTACAATACAAACAAATCTTGGTAGTTGATAGGGGCTTAATATACATCATATTCATCATCCTCATAAATGCCTACACTTGCTCAAAAAATATCCTTTTCCGTAGCAAAAGGCACAAAAGCCCCAAAACATTAAAGCTAAAAGCTTAAAATATGCTTTTAATCATTAGTGTTACCCTTTCATTCACAAAAGAATATTCTCGTTCCTTTCTTAATAGGGAATATACTTTTAGCTTCTCACTTTTCTTACATGAATATTTCCTCTTTTGAGCTTTGGCCCATTTTAGCTTATGAGGCTTATGTCTCCATTTTTAATGTTTTCAAGGTTTAGCTTTTTCTTACATTTTATGCTCCTTTTTCAATTTAAAGGTACCTCTCAATACTTACATAAGCAAGCATAAAATAAATGCCACAATAGCACATATTCAAAATATTTAGCTTTCAACTTTAGAAAACCTTTATGCAAAATTAAATAATTTGCCACTCAGAAAAGTTGAAGGTGAAAAGAACACTAAAAAAATTAAGCATTAATTTCAAGGTAATGACAATTCAGTACACCATATCCTCCTACGCTTGACTTGGGAGAACAAGTTGGAAAGTAACACCACAAGGTATCCCCTATTATACTTTTGGGAGCACATGATGGAAAGGTATCATTTGACAACTTCCCCACCAACAAGATATCACCCAGAGGATGATAGCAAGGAATAAATGATGAAGCAGCCATGGTCTAACCATGATATATCTTATGCAAGAGCTAAAGATCAACTAATGGTCTAAGTAAGATGCATGCACTCCATATTAAAGCATGACCAAAGGATGGTTTTCCCACTATTATTGATGTCTTATATCACACATGCCAGCAAGAAGCAAAGCACTATCTAAAAATGATTAGAGCACAACCATGCAATCCAATGATGAATCGTCTACTATGGGAACCAAGAAATTGCATTTAAGGAAACTAAATAATCTATGTTACACAGGGACGTGTCCCCACCCCTAAAACTCCCATCCCCGTCCCCTAAGCCATTCTTTTTTAACGTTTATTGGGCTGTAAAGGGGCATGGGGGTCCCACAAACCTTCTCATGCCCCTTATACACCCTAAAGTTTTGCAAAAAAATAATATTCCATCTGCATTTTTCTGCGCTTGTTGTGTCTGGCCGCTACTTTAGTTGTTTTGCTAGTTCAAGCTCGATGTTGTAGGGACTATGGAAGGGGGTTTGAGAGGTGAGATTGAGGACGCCTCTCCATTACATTTTGCAAAGCTTTAAGCTTGAATAACAGCTGCAAATTCAAAGCCTAAGTTCAACAACAGTGTCAAGGTATGCCATTTCCTCTTCTCTTTTTTAGTTCTTTAAATTTTTAGCTTGTTAGAAAATTTGTAAATTGTAACTAGTTTTTATTTTAAACTTTTAAAAAATGTTTTGGTTTTAGTTTTGCTATTACAAAGAAACACCACAAAATGAGCACCAATAGTAGTGCCAGTGATGACAATATGAATGAGGGCAATGAAGAAAATGAAGTAAGCAGAATATTAATAGACCCTTCTTCTCAATCTGAAAATCCAAACATAGGTTCTATTGGAACTCCACAAGACTGTTTTGCATGCCCTTCACCCTCTCTTCAAAAATTTGCAAAAGGCCTTTTCAACCCCAAAAAACCATTGTTTCAATTTGCCACCAATTTAACCATCAATAAGGGTAAAAATATAGGGGGCAGCAGGGGCTATGTCATATTTGCAAAATTGATTACCGTGGGAGCTATACTAGGGTTACAAACCATCTACTAGGTGAGAGTGGACATGGGGTTAGAGTTTGTGAAAATATATGTAATGTCCCCTTCTTGAGCTTGATCTTCTCAGTTGACCGTTGGCCTATTCTGGAGACCCGTAGGCTACTCGGACGGTTTGATTAGGGTTTCTTGAGTGGAGGTTGCTATTGCTCGTGAATTGGTGTTTGAACTGCGGATTCCTTCTGGGTTTTCTGTGGGCTTCGCAGTGATGTAATTTTCTTGGTATTCCGAGCACTTTATGGAATTTACTATTTTTAGTAAATTCTATTTCTGGCAGTGGTCCTTTTGGTCTCGGCACAGTTGACTTTCCTCTTCAGTCGACTCAATTGGTTTATTCAAATTCTGGCCTCGGGATGCAGTTTCGAAGAGATAAGTTCATTTCACTTAAATAACATTATATTTTAATGTTATATTACCCCCTTGGCCTAATCTCTTAACTTAATGTTGTTTTAAAAGGTGGTCTTTAAGGGGTGGCGCCATCATTGAGATAATGTTATAATTATTAAGGTTGAATTAAAGCCTTAAGTTGGACGCCAATATTAAAGTGATGAATTTAATTAAAAGTCAAAATCGAAGCCTTGAAGAAAGTGACGCCATCTATTGGAGAACTAGGGTTTGACTCAAAAAAGAAGATTAGGGTTTCGAGAAGGCTCAACCGGAAATTATAAAAGGAAGCCATTGGTTCTCTTTTGGATTATCTTTGTCTACAGGAATGTTATGCTGCCGGATTGGCTTTGGGATTGCTTCGAGGAATGTACGCCTCCTAGCTTGGCATTGCTTCTCGCTTGAAAGATAGCGACTAGTGGTGAGATAGTGTAGTTTGAATGCTTTATTGTGAGATTTCTGCATTTTAGTCTTTGTGAGGTTTTGTAAATCAGTTTTATGCACATTAGTGAGTTTCTGGAGTTGCATATTCATTGTAGCAGATTGTCGTTTTAATCACAAGTCAAAAAATACAAAAAGAGTGCTTCTGGGTATTGTCTTATTCTCTCTGTCTATAAGGGGCGACCCTTTCCTCAAATTTGTAGAATTTTGAATAGTGTTTTGAATTTTTAAATGCAAATCGCCCCTCTTGCTGGGCCGTACCATCTAGATCTGTCTTGGGATTCGTGCATATTTCATTTAGGGTTGTTTGATCAGTTTTCAGAGCTCTACCTTGGTCGCCTTCATCATTAGGGTCTATTGCACTTCGTTTCATGTCAATTGGTTGAGTTGTGAGAGAGATATGATCATTTAAGTAAGTTGATAGGTTACTAGTTATTAAATTAAAGTGCAGATCTGTTAAAAATCAGAATCATCATTTGGTCTCTGAGAGAAGATATTGGTCTTGGCATCCTTGATTAAGCAAAGGAGAGTTCTTTTCTATGATGTAATGCTAATCTGTTATACTCATATGCTCTTGGCAGGCGAATGCTCTTCAAATTGTAAGCTGACAGTAGTACTGGCAGCAGTTCTTAATCTTGCTTAATTTCTGATTTGTAATGCATATCTTACATTCTGAAGTTGCTTTGTAATATCTTACATCTCCGCCCTATGGTAGCTCCTTTCCCACTCCAGGTTAGAAAGCACATTCTGGGTGTCGAGTACTTTCAGCACTCTCGCTTATATTTCTTAATTGCCTTGTAATTCTTAGCATCTCCGTCATATGGTAGCTCCCATTCCACCTCGGTTTGGAAAGCACATTCTTGACGTCGAGTTATTTCAGCTTATTAGTTGGTAGGGATCCTCTGACCACATGCTAGTCATTTGCCGGCACATTCTTGGTTAGAGTTCTTTGTATCAGCATTTCTTTAAGATCCTCTGACCAATGCTCACACCTTGCCCACATCGGGATACTGGTGTACATTCTGGTTAGAGTTGTTTCAGCATCGTTTTGGTTTAGAGCTAACCTTAACGGGTGCATATTGTTTGTAACTTGCAATTGAAAAAGTTGAAAAAATTGGCTCGGAATATTTCAATATAATATTGGAACAGCAAGTTGAAATGGCAAAGTTGGTTGGAGTGAGTGAGGGAAAAATCATTGGTACTACTCATAATAAGAAACGGTCATCTATTGATTAGTATGACTATTCCAATGTATCAATTGTAGAGAGTTGTGATAGAGGGAAGAGGAAGGCCACTTCTGTTGTAGGTGAAAAAAATATAGTGGTAGGGTTAATGAATGTGCAAAAACGTGAGCAAGTCAATGATTCAATGGCCAAATTTTTTTATGCCCATGCTATTCCATTTTATTTAGCAAGGTCTCCTTATTTCAAAGCTATGTTGAGAGATGCAATGGCAATTGGACCCTCTTATGCTCCCCTTGGAGAAGATTGATTGTGTACCTCCCTCCTTGACAAACAATATTCAAGGGTGAACATGTTGATGGAGGAGATGAGACAAACATGGATTAGGACTAGTTATTCCATTGGCATGGATGGGTGGACTAATATTTGACATCGGCCACTCATTAATATTATTGTGTGATGTCCCCTTCCTAGTCAGCGCAGCTGGATTTGAGGTTAGCCTATCATTCTGATCCTCGTAGGCTGACAGTAGTGTGTAGAGGATCATCTGAGGCAGTTACCCAGTGTTCAGGAGCATCATTCTTTCAGTTGATTCAGGTTGGGCCTTCGCAAACTCTTTCAGAGTGGTTTTTCAGATACTTTCTATTTTTAGTAAGTCGGGCAGGCGGAAGCTGCTATTTTGGGCAGGGCACCCGGTTCAGCTAATTAGCTCAAAGTCGACCCAGTTCATCAGTTGTTGATCAGATGGAAGAATAACGGAGCAATTAATGATTATTAAATAATTAATATTTTGACTTTATATTATAAAGTCACTTTATTAATATATTTAAATATTAATGATAATGGCGTATTATAAAGTATTTTTAATACTTTATAATAAAGTGGAATATTTAACATAATGAATAATTATTTATTCATTAATGATGGGGCGCCAATTATTTAATATTTTTCCTAAGTTCATAAAGGCGAATTTAATCATTTATTTAAATGATTATTAAAAAGAAGCTTGGGTCGCATTTTTGAAAGAGGGTTATATATTCACTGCCAAGACAAATCGAACTCTTATGTTATGATTATTCAATTTGTCTTTTTCTTGCTCTGAGCATTGAAGTTTGCGAACCTAGGGTTTCAGTAGACAGTTGATTTTGGAGAACGTTCCCTCTTCAAGATCTGGGATACTGAGACTGTGAAATACCAGTTGAAGATTGTCGTACTTGGTGACTTCATACAGAGGTTGCAGTTGAGCTTACAGGATCGATTCAGGAAGGGTTTATCAAAGTTTATTCATCAGTTGACTTGGGCGACCTATCAGAGATTATTCCACAGAGATCTGGCACCTTATTCATTGAGGCCGTACCACATTTAATGCAGCTGTTGGGCTGTACTTTTCTGTACCAGCAGGGCCGTACTTCTCTTCTCAGAAGGATACGCCTTCAGTCTCCAGCTTCTTTCAGTTGGATCTTGTGCGCCTAGGGTATATGGAGCTCCAGCATTGATTTCAGAGCCTGAGGATTTATTATTCTATTCAGCCGTACATTTCTTCATCTGTTTTTGGTGGCTGCAAGTATTCAGGTTCTCTTTAATAAAAATATTGTTTTTACCTTCTGTGATCGATTTCATTTATTAGATGAGTTCTGGAAAGCAATAAATATATGCGCCTTCATCTTCTAAGCAATATTAATGCATATTTGTTGTCCATTTATTTATTATGAATTTTTAAAGCATTTTAAAGCAAAATCGCAGTTTACTTGTTTATTGCAAAAATCATTAAAAAACACAAAAAAACACAAAACAATCAAAAACCAGTATTTGCAGTCAAGGGTTTGGGTTGAGAGACACCTGGTCTCTTACATATTGTTACATGCTCTACTGGTTCATGCTTTCTTAGAGCTATTGATTGTTCTGGGAAACGTAAGGATGTTGATTACCAGTTTGCCATTTTGAAGGAGGCCATAGAGGAGGTTGGGTCTTCTAATGTTGTGCACGTTGTGACAAATTCAGCTCATGTTTGTAAGTTAGCTGGTTTGATGGTTGAAAGTGCTTACAAACATATTTTTTGGACTCCATGCTATGTACATGCTTTGAATAATGCTTTGAAAGACATTGGAAAAATAGATTGGGTGAAGGTAGCAGTGGCTAAAGCTACAGACATACAAATGTTTGTATGTAACCATTGTTGGAGTATAGGACTATTGAGGGGGGGGATGAATCAGTGGTCAAATAAAACCAATTTGAAAACTTAATACATTTGATTATTCAAAGACCCTAGACAGTGTATGTTATGAAAATCATGAAGATATGCAAATCAGAGCATAACATCTGAATCAAGAATAAACAACCAAACATAATGTGGCACACCATCAAGAATAAATAGAACACAGGATTTGAGTGGAAAAACCCTAACAGGGTGAAATAACCACTCTGAACATTTGCTCTATTAAGCCTCACTGGCTAAAACTTGTTGAATATAGATTGTATGCCTCACTGGCAATACAATAAGCCTCATTGGAAAATACTCAAGCCTCACTAGCAAATTACACAAGCCTCACTGGCAAAACTCCATGTCTCATTGACACTCTTCAAAAGGAAAATAAAAGAATACAGAGGGTCACCCTGTTTCACTTCAAAACACTGCTCAATCAAAGTTTTATCATAGTTTTCTTTCTCTTACCATTCTGATAAAGCATTCAGCTCTGTAATCCCCATCACGTCATCAAGCTTTGATATAACTTCACACACAAATCTGAATTCATACAATCTTCAAAGACAGTCCTCGTGTACTGATCAAATAGTGCATAAATGAAATCATACTCTCTCCCTTAATAATCTTGATCAAGAAAGCATCATCTACACAATCCTTTCAATTACAACCACTTGACTATAAAATATTTCAATGAAAAGCACTAGAAACTTGTCCAAATCTTCAATGGAGTCCTTGCCCTTATTTGATACCTTGATTCTGTCACATACTGATGCAACTGAGTATCTATACATGGCACTTCACTTTGCATCCAAATCACTGATATCACTCATTTTAGTTGTCTATCACCACAGAGTTATTTTCCATTGTCTGATAGGAAAACACAGACCACTGAGATTATCAAGAAACTTCCCCTTGAAGAATGATCTTTAATCACAAACCATGTTCAATCTTCCTAAAAAAAATAGTAACAAGACCTTGATATGCATGATGAATGAAGAACCTTTGTCAAGATGATATCCTGATTATGTTCATGATATTCTTGATGCATACATAGTCCTTTGACTAATTTTATGCCCAATTTCCAATATTTCTTTGTCAAGAGAGTAACACACTACCTGTGTCATATTGAGTGAGTACCACATAATATCACCAACCACGTTTATGACAAGCACATCACCTTTGACATTATGACTAATTACTATACAGAAACATAAGTGAAAATAAGTCCACAAACCAAAACTGATCATCTTTCCCACAACATCAACGAACAACGTTGAACTGTCCTTGATTGCAAATGATCAGCATGTTGTCCTTGACAACATGAGAAATATGTCTTTGCTCAAAGGTCACTATGCATCAAAAATGAAACTGTTATCTATAACATGCTCTGTGACTGAGATCACTTGACTATCAAAGCAAAATCAAATTACTTGCAATTTGTGAATGAGAGCATTCAGGAGAAGCACTGTCATCAAACCATGGAAAGCACTGTCATACCAAGCTTGAAGACCACTGTTAGACCAAGATGCAAAAAAATGGCAATTTATGGTGTTGAGTCACTAATCATCAAACAAAGTACTCCACACTCCACAATGTACATGCAAGATGAGATTGCACTGAGTACTTATTATGAAAAGGTCTTTACAAGATGTAATAAGACTCAGCAAACTGTTCATTTACTCCTTGAAACATTATCAAGTTAAGAGTGTAATGAAATCAAAACAAACAAACCATTGCCTACCAAGGCCTCAGATGTAACATTGTCCTGAAGTAGCACCAAAAAGACTTGAAACAACACTTTGAATACCATGTGAACCAGCAGCTTTAACAGATAGTGAACAAGCCCTCTTTGCAAAACTTACAACAATATCATGAATAAGACACCATAAATATCAAAACCATGAGTAACAACAAACCGACTTTCCATGAAATTTTTTTATTTACAACCTCTTGGTTGATGTCTATTGGGGTTTGAATGATAAAACTATAAACATCTCCCCCTAACTTCATGCTTCTCTTTTATGCACTTATAGATGTCACTTGTGCAGTATGCACAAGCTTAGATTCTTCTTTGTCTTTCTATCATTTCCTTCTCCAGACCTTTATAGTGCCTATTTTCTTGAGATGATTAATTGATTTCTTTAAATCACTCCTACAATATTGTGCAATATGTCCAAACTTATGACATCTATAGCATTTGATCTTGCTTCTTCTATTTAACCATTCACAAGGACTCTTATTCCAATCAACTTTCCTTGCATGCATCCAACACTCTCTTGTTCTATGACCAAATTCATAACATGAATAGCAATAACCATGAAAAGAATTTTCAAACTTGGACCTTTGATGTCGTTCTAAATGAAAAGATCTAAACTTGTTGTTGTTGGCTTGTGCAGAGGTACCTTCTTTTGTCTTCTTCTTGTCTTTAGTCTTAGGAATGGCAGAATGATAGTCTAGATCTATTTTCTTCCTTGGTGTTTCTCTGACCTTAAAATTCTGCCCTTCTTCAAAACCTAACCCAATAGTATCCTTATGATGTTTTTGCTTGCTCAACATCTCATATTAACATTCACTACTCTTTTCAAACTGAAGTGTCTTGTGTATCTTGGAAGAATTTTTTCCTAATTCATTTCTCAAAGAAACTATCTCCGATTCATACTTTTCACAATCAACCTCTTTTGCTTTAAGCTGATTATTGACTTCTTCTATTTCCTTAACTTCTGCATGTTGCACCTTCAAATCTATGATCAGCTTTTCTACTTCTTGAAAGTCTGAAAGAGTTTTAGCCTTGGACACCTTTTCTTCATGGAGCTGCAACTTTAATCTTTGATTCTCCAATCTGAGTTTCTTAATCTCTTCAAGGGCACAAATAAGCTCACCTTCAATATCAATTTCACAATCATCTTCATCATATTCTTGTTCATATTCGGTCACAGATTAGTCTCCTTTGTTGTCAACATTCTCAACTACAAAATCATCATTTAATCTTGTAACTTTTTCAATTTGTAAGTCATTTTTTACAACCGCTTCCTTATCAACTTTTGTACTTGGTTTAGGTTGTGCTTGTTGTTTAGCATTTTGCTGGGTATTTCTTTTTTCTTTGTTTCTTTTGCTTTTTGCCATTGTACTCCACCACCAAGATCAACCCAAGTTGATTAAACTTCTGTAGAGAACCTTGCTGCTCTGATACCACTTGTTGGAGTACAAGACTACTGAGAGGGGGGGGGTGAATCAGTGGTCAAATAAATAAAACCAATTTCAAAACTTAATACATTTAGTTATTCAAAGACCCTAGACAGTGTATGTTATGAAAATCATGAAGATATGCAAAGCAAAGCATAACATCTGAATCAAGAATAAACAACCAAGCATAATGTGACACACCATCAAGAATAAACAGAACACAGGATTTATGAGTGGAAAAACCCCAACAGGGTGAAAAAACCACTCTGAACATTTGCTCTATTAAGCCTTACTGGCTAAAACTTGTTGAATACAGATTGTATGCCTCACTGGCAATACAATAAGTCTCATTGGAGAATACTCAAGCCTCACTGGCAAATTACACAAGCCTCACTGGCTGATTCCCATGCCTCACTGGCAAAACTCCATGTCTCATTGACACTCTTCAAAAGGAAAATAAAAGAATACAGAGGGTCACCCTGTTTAACTTCAAAACACTGCCCAATCAAAGTTTTATCATAGTTTTCTTTCTCTTACCATTCTAATAAAGCATTCAGCTTTGTAATCCCCATCATGTCATCAAGCTTTGATATAACTTCACACACAAATCTGAATTCATACAATCTTCAAAGACAGTCCTCATGTATTGATCAAATAGTGCATAAATCTGAAATCATACTCTCTCCCTTAATAATCTTGATCAAGAAAGCATCATCTACACAATCCTTTCAATTACAACCACTTTACTGTTGATCTTCAAACAATCATACAAACTAAAACAAAAATCTTCATGAAGCCCAGTCTTGTAATCTCCTTTTCAAAGTTATTCATTTCTCTTTGTTATTCTGGCAGAATCATCAAGTCACATCTTTCAACAACATTTCACATACTATTGGCAAAGTTGCAATTGCAATACACTCTATATCCATTCATTCCAACGTTGTCATAAAAAACAGTTATCAAAACTGCCCTCAAAACCACAAATACAAGCTCATTAACGTCAAAGGTTATGCACAAGGAAATACCCGCTGAAGTTCATTGTGAATTTGAAAAGACACCATTGATCCATATTTTGGCGCCATTAGAGATTAAATAGAAACCCTTGATCATTCGAATAAGAACTGTTAACCTGCCTGGTCGGTTGCTCTATAAACAAAGGCCGGTTAAAGAATGTTTCAAAACCCTTGAGCAAACTTCTTAAAAAGTCTTTGACTTATAATAGCAAGTCACTTTGCTTTTAGAATAAAAAGCAAATGTAATAAACCTTTCTCACAATACCCTTGATTTTAGGGTTTTAAACCTCATAAGAATACCAAATGCAAGGTGATCAAGTTTCAACCTTCTATGTCTACAATCTGCAATGGTTAAAGACTATCAAGACTCCATGACGAGCAAGGTCTTCCTCTTACTATGACAAACATGAACACATGACACATAAACATGACATGAACTCTGTGAACTCCTGAATCATGAAGCAACAACTCTTCTGAACCAGGAAGCAACAAATGAAGCATGTGAACTCTACAGTATGATGTATGAAGATCATGACAACTCAAGCTATCACTGCAACCTTTAACTTGATATCATGAATGCAATTCTTAGATGAGCATCCTGTCAACACTTCCAATCAACAGACACCATCTATAATGACATGATGATCAACTCCTCAACTCCTGAAGCACAAGCATGAAGCATCCATGAAGAGCTTATCAATGAAAAACACATGATCAACTCCTCTTCTTAAGACCAACTTTTGACATCAATAACAAACACATCAACAACCATCACACTTCACTTGCACTATTTCAGTCTTATTCAAAGAAAGAATTCCTCAAACCAATTGAGACTAGATATGCTAGCTATTTTATTTTGTTGGAGAGGATGTTGGAGGTGAAGGATGCTCTACAATCCATGGTGGTTTGTGGAGAGTGGAAAAAGTGGGCTCAATCAAAGACAGAAGAAGGGAAGGTGGTGAGAGAAAGGGTGCTCAATGACACTTGGTGGTCCAATACCAAGTAAGAAACTTACAAAAATTGTTTGAGTTTGTATTTTGTTTTACTCTTTATTTTAAAAATTTAATTTTCATTATTAAAATAATAGTGTCAATTTCATGATTTTTAATTTTAAAATTTTAAATGTTGCTTGCAGATGTGTTTGCACTATCATATCACTTGTTGTGGGAGTAATTAGGTATGCAAATATAGACTCTCCTAGTCTTGGAGAGATTTATGATACTTTTGATAGCATGCTTGATCAAATGAAGCAAGCAATTCGTGACAAGCATCTTGGATTGCAATTCTATGAGGAGCATATTAGGCCTATTGTCACAAAGAGGTGGAACACAATGAACACCCCTCTTCATATGGCTGCCTATGCTCTTAATCTAAAGTTGTATGCACCTAGACCTGGCCGAATGCTTCCTTCTGAGGATGATGAGGTAATGGAGGGGCTTATGGCAGCCCTTCATAAAATGTATAGCACCAAGGAGGCAACCATATTTCGAGAGCGGTGGCTTAGGTTTTTCAATCTTCAAGGTCCTACATTCAACAAACCAAAGGCTAGGACAGATGAGGTCACTATTGCACAAAAAAACCCCATTGGATGGTGGAAATTACATGGGAAAGACACACCAGAGTTGAAACAACTTGCTATTCGTTTACTCTCACAGATTGCTAGTTCCTCTACTGCAAAGAGGAATTGATCCACCTATGGCTTCATCCACTCAATTAAGAGGAACGGGCTTACCTTGAAACGATAAAAAAAACTAGTTGCAATTCATAGTGCCTTGAGACTTCAAGATCAACAGAGTACTGAATATTGACAAACTCCAACAGCACATTGGGATGTTGATCCTAAAGATGTTAGGCAGATTGACAAGGAGGTGCAACCAAGAATGGTCGGGCTTCCATTAGATGATCCACTTCAAGCAAAGAGTGACAATGACACGAATAGTTCTTTTGATATTGATAGCTTGAATGTCTCATAGATTGTTGTATTTTGAAGTTTGAGACTTTGAGTTACTTTAACTTTAATTTTAAAATTTGAACAACAAAATGCTTTAATACTACTATCATGAATCTCATGATTAGTTTTATTGTTGTTTATACTATTGTTATACTATCGTTATACTACTTTATTGAAGTTTATACTTTTGTTATACTACTGTTAACATGATTTATTTACATATTGATATTGTTGTTATCCGTTATTGAAATATCTCTCTCTATATATATAATATATTTTGAAAAATTCATATATATATATATATATATTGAAAAATTCATATATCGCCATCCCCCCACCGTCCCCCAAAAATGGCCCTCGTCCCTTATCATCCCCTCGTCCTTGTCCCCGAAACACTAGGGATTGAAAAATTCATATATCACCATCCCCCCACCATCCCCCAAAAATGGCCCTCGAACTGTCGTCCCCAAAAAGTGTCCCCTGTCGTCCCCCTGTCCCTATCCCTGAAACACCAGGGAACAATAAGATACCCTCAAACAATAACTCAAAAGACACCATGCAAAATCATTGATCCATCCACAATCAAGCTTAAGGGTTGGTATCAATCCAAGATTTTATCACCTACACTTCTTCATAATCAAATAATGAGTAAAGTGGTTGTCACTCCAATATCATTGGAGGAAGGAATCTTCATACCTAGATTAAAAGCCATGATGCCCTCTATCCTCCAAAATGAGAATGTCAAAATGGCTTAGGTGTGGATGGTGTAAATTCTAATTTTTGCTGCTCCAAATTAGACATAAAAAGATGTCAATTAGTGACAATTTTGTTAATTTTGCAAACAAGAATCGATTGATGGCTCAAGATTTGCTTCTTGTTTTTCAGTGAGAAAACCATAACATTGACCATCATCTTCCAACATGGTCTGCAGCTAGCCAAGATCTGCTCTCACAAGTGTCATCTTCAAATTCAATAGGAGTGGCAATATCCTATCCATCTTTACCAAGTCCACAACTTGGAGCCAATCATTTTCATATGCTTCTCAATTCAGCAAAATTAAGACAAGACTTCCCATTAGTGACAACCAAAGCTTCATCATGGAGAGATGCAGTAGAAGAAGTACAATCAGAAGAAGCAAAAAGAACATCACCATTGAAAGAATAAAACATTTAGCCTCGAATGTTAGGGGGGTTCTATGCGAAATTGACAACCTCCTAGGATTGTCCAACTTGCCCCCCTTAGCTCTAGGTGCTCCTAGGACTTTTCTCACTAACTTCTTTTACAAGGGATTGATTAAGGAGTTATAAATTTTAGATATCCTTCTCAAATTTGGCCAACCATTTCTGAAAGAAAATGATATCTTCAAAAGGCTCAACATTGTTCTTATGCAATGACATAATCTCCTTGGCCTCATGATGCTTGGGTTTGGTGATCTCATTTGTGTTATCAATGAGCTTCTCAAGCATATTCTACCCATCTTTAGGAAAACTCAAGTTCTTGAGATGAGACAACACATCAAAGACAAAAATAAATATGCCCAAGTCATATCCACCATGTCAAGCCAATCATCTTTGTCCTCCACATTGACAAGTTCACCTTAGCAATCTTGACCAAACCTCACAATCCATGGCCATGCAATGATCTCTCTATTTTCTACCTCCTAGAGTTGTAACTACAACTGATACATTTAATAGAAGCCATGCTTGATGGCTAAACAAGAAGCATTATATTGTAACAAAATAGAGCACGAATTAAACCAAGCCAAAGAGGAAAAAAATGAATACAGAAAAAAAAAACACGGATGGACACTGAATAACAAAGTTATGAGGGTCTAATGTTTGTTGCACTTTGAAGCCAATTTAGACAAGATTTTTTTTTTTAAATTAAAAAAAATCCTGTCCTTCAAAAAAGACACCTAGGCCTCAATGTGACCACAATAAGCTTTTTATACAAGAAACAAAGAGGAAGATTGATTTGAATCATTTGAACCCCTTGACCTCCTAATACTATACCACTTAACCAGTTTGCCTATTAGATTGATTAAGGAATGAAGATAATAAAAACTTTTTAAACTGACAACTATAACAAATGCCTCCATATAAATATTATGTTTTGGCAATAGGGGAGGGATACAAACCTTGGACTTCCCTCACATAACTCAAAAGCCTCGCCTTTTCTCTTTGCAATTGAATTACAGAGAGGAGAATAATAATAAAAGGTTGTAAAAAATATTGACGATAAAAAAAGATTTTGATTTTAATCATCTTACCCTCTTTTTTGAGATACATTGAAGGTTTAGAGAGGGGGGGGGTACAGAGCCCAAGAGACTCCATAGAGCCAAGGGGACCCCACCCATCAGCCCTAAACCTCATTCAGATTCAAATCAACCTTTAGGATTGATACCCCAACTCCACATAGACCTTAAAATGCCATACACCAGAATACACAAGTCATAATCTCCGAGCGAAGGCCCTAGCCAATACACACTGAATGCAATTCTATAATGCACATATGCCCTTATGCAACTTACATGTCCAACAAAGCTCACACAATGCAAGTTGTGATGTGTTTCAACTTTCAACAGAAAAATGGATTACAAGAACAAACACCCAAATGCAAGTTGTAGATGGAGAAACCCACACACACCATTCACAATGTTCTCCACGCACATTTTTTCTTTTCTTTTTTGGGGGCTTTTGCTTATTATTTGTGCTTCGCCTTATCCCATCAGCACGCATCCATCATTGTAAACCTATTTATTTCATGGTAATGAAGAGGGTACACCATTAGCTTTGGCAGCAATCTCCTTACTCTCTATTGTTTCTGTGTGTTCATTTCTTAATTTATGTTGTGAGTTCTGAAAGGATCATGCCAGTTGATACCAGAGTTAAGTTCAGACCTGCACTCAATGGCTCTACACTTATATTTTGTTGAGTCCCCATCCTGACACCCAACAGCCTGGACTCCACCACCATTTTGTTGGCTAAACCTACTCTCAAAATAACTCATATACTTCAGAGTCTGCCCACAAACTGAAACCTGACATTGAAGTTTCTCCCATCTTCACAGATCTGATCAAGGTTGTTTATTCTCCCATTTCAGATTTCTGATTAGTAGACCTTTGAATTTTGTAGACTTCTAATTTAAGATTTCTAAAATTTGCATCTTCTCCACCAGTCTTCCCTTGTACTTATCCCACCGACAGGACCTACCCAATTTGTTGCTTCTGCTCAAACAGAAATTGTATGAGGTTCAGCTATGGTTGCATCAGATACTAATTTTGACCTGAATTTCATGATTTTTTATCATTTGTAGCCATCTGTTTTATTATTTATTTATCAAATGTTTACAACAATGGGCAACCACCCAATATTTGTAGTTTCAGATTTACAAGTTTGAAATCTTGATTTTTGCAGCAATAGAACAGGGTTTTTTCCCTTACTTTTCTCTGCTTTCCTACCATCCTAGCTTTTTGGACTACGGCTCAAGTCTCATTTCATGTTTAGAGGGTCACTTTCACAAATCTAAGGGAAAAAGGGATAGAGAGAGCAAACAAAGGGATCTTGATTCTTTATTATGGCATCCTGGTTTCACGTATTTCCTCTTTTCATGTTGCTCTTTTATCATCATGGATCTTTTGGAAATCCAGAAAGTTCCTCAAGTGTGACCTAGAACCTGACAAGGTTGAGTTCCTTGCACGTAAGCTACAAGACCAATAACAAAAAACAAATGTATTTCAACCCAGGCATATGCACCAAACAATAAGCATGCTCCGGAATATAATGGAAACAAGAAGTCACTTGTGCTAGTCCATGGGCACCTTCATTGACCAGCCTAATTTCAACATGGACACAAAGATATCCATTGTCCACTTTGATGACACAATTGACGGAGACAAACGAGATGCTTGGATTAGCAATTTGGAGTATTTCAAAATGGAAACAAAGCTCACTAGCACACAACATATTAGGTTGGTGGGGTTCATACTTCATATCAGCGACTAGACTCACATGCTCACCATACCATGCCAAATTTTGCTAAAAATGAAGCAGGCAATGTTTACAGTTGGACAGTCTTCAAGGAGACTACCAAAGAGTGCTTCTACCCCCTTGGCTATAAAGAGGAGTTATTGGAATGATGTCTTTAACTTTGCCAGGCATTTAGACACTTGGTACAGCAATACGTTGTCAGATTCAATGGCCTTTACATTGAGTTACAGGTAGATGACACTATGAGGTTTTTTCATCAAGTTCATCTCAAGGTTATTTTCTCATCTCCAAATGGAGTTAAGAGTTTTTGGCAACCGCTTCATTGGCACATGCTATCCAAGCAAAAGTTATCTCTAAAACCCAACCAGTCTATTTTATCTTTAGCCCCTTCTAGCTCCTCTAACAATGTGAGCTCATCACTGAACATTAGGAATTCTTCCCAAAGAGCCCCCACTAAGTGTTTGGTTCATTCATCCATCAATAAGAACAAGAAGTGTTGTGCCATCACAAACGCATTGGGTATTCCAAAGAAGAGAATAGCGTGTGTAAATTCACTTCTTCTTTACCTTGTCATTTGCTCTCTTGTAGGACAACACTTGAACAAGTAAATTTGCTTAAATGTCTTACACTTGGTATCATTTAGGAAGCTAATGCAAATAATGTTGACATGACCCCAAGTTAAGCAAACAAATCTCTTGTTGGAGCTTCTTACTATACTCCAATGCTTACTCTTCTTGACTTGTGATGGCCATTCAAACAAGAGATTGATGCTTCCCATTTTGGCATGTGTGGTACTTAAACATGGAGAGCATCCATTGACTTACCATGCAAAGGCCTTGTGACAAGCCAAGCTCAATTATTGCTTACAACCTTTGATGCCTTATGAAAAATTGGTGCCTCTTTCAGCTATAGATATGTCCCACCAGCAAAACAATGTTTCTTCCTTCATTTCAAATTTGGCCAAGCTTCACACAAAACATTATCCAATAAAAGCAAAGCCAAATTCAAGGCACTACATCACCATCATTGAGTACACCGTTGTTTGGAAGTTAATGATTGCATTTCATTTCATCTGGATATGCAAAGGTTTCACAAATAACAAACTTACAAGTTGAAACCCATCAAATATGTCACATTATTCCCTGAGCAGTCAGGCCCAATGCTTTTGCTTAGAGCTTGCAGCTGAGCTCAGTATCCATGATGTTATGAATATAAGCCAGCTCAAGTTGGACAAGTCATCTCACTTAGACAAGATTTCCATCATTAATCTTGAGGCTATCATTCCAGATTTTCAACAACTGTTGGATGAAAATACTTTGCTCAATGTTTAGACTTGCACCAATTGGGAGAAGCAAACCACTGCTTACCTAGTCAAATACAAATGTTTTCTACTAACACAAGCTAACTCGTTTTCTGAGACTGCTTTTGCAAGGATTTTTCTAATATAATGTTGAAGTTGGGGACAAATTCTTCTCAATGAGGAAATTACAAGACTCACTATTATAAATGTTTCTATAACTAGATTTCATCTTTTAGCATTTTCTTTCTAATTTTTGCTTTATGATTGCCCTTAGCCTCATCCAGCCAGCAGATATCCATTACTTACCTGTTCAGAACCAAAGACTTTCTATTGGTAGAAGCCAAATGGTCCTACAAGACCTCTTTTGTAGAAGTGTTTTCTTGTCTAATGTGGCAGTTGAGGGGAAAATTTCTCTCAACAGGGAGGAAATGATCAGTATCACTCTCATAATATTTCTAAATTTTGCTTTCAACTTTTAGCTTTTTGCAGTCTTCTTTTTGTTTATTATAGCACTTAGTCTTCTCCAGCCCCTATTGTCTATCCAGCATTCTGGATGCACATTTGACCATAGTTATTAAGTAGTTGAAATTCAGAATATAGAATGATTTTCAATTTCAATTAATTAATAAATACGGTCAAATGTGCATCGAGAATATGCTGGATAGACGTTGCTTCTACAGCCAGCACACATCCTTATCATTGTACATCTATTCGTTTCAAGCTAATGAAGAGTTTAAAGCATCATTTTTGGTGGCAAATTGTTTACTGTTTGTGCGTGTTCCTTTACTAATATCTGCAGTAAGTTTAGAGAGGGTCATATCATGTTGTGTAGTATCAAGGATGTTAAGGCACAGATTTTTTAATACAGGTCACTGCATAGTTATCAAAATGCTCGGATATATGCCCGTTAAGGGGCTTACTTGGGTTAATCCGACTCAATCGTCTCTAGAGGTGGATAAATGGGAGAAACCAAAGGAAGGTTGGTGGAAGGTAAACTTTGATGGGGCTTCAAAAGGAAACCGGGGTCCATCAGGGGCTGGTAGTATTGTTCGTGATTGGAATGGGAATGTGCTAGCCATAGGTGCAATGAGATTGAAGGAAGGAACCAACAATGTAGCTGAAGCAGCAGCAGCCTTAATGGCAATTAAGATAGCCAGAAAGTTAGGGGCAACAAGGATTCATTTGGAGGGTGATTCCTTGATAATTATTCAAGCAATAATAAAAGGAGGAATTGATGCTCGGCATTTGCAGGGAGTGATTAGGAAAATCATTGAAGAATTAGCCCCTTTTGAGGACTTTAAGGTTAGTCATATTAGGAGAACTGGGAATGTGGAAGCAGATACCCTCTCCAAATGGGCTCTATCTTTTGCAAAGGTGGATGATTTTAGATTTGAAGATTTTAGAGGCATTACTTTGGAGAATTTTTGTCCGATGCATTTAATGCAAGAAGAGATAAAAATTTAGCAAGTAAAGGATGGAGTGTGAAATCCCCGAAGGACGTGAAGCATTGATGAAGGTTGTATTGCCGGCGTTGGACGTACGTTCGGCATTAATGGCGATAGCTGGTAATATGATGTGTACTAAAGATACACATTTCATCGCCTTCGATGCTTCTTGGTGTGCGGCAGTAAGGAATGTATCCGGTCTGAGGTATGAGGTAGTTTGGAAGCTAGCGTACCAGAGAAGAAATGGAGGCCAGTTTCACTTTGAAATCAAGGAGGAAATTGGATCCCTTTGTTGGCAAAGCGTCCGTGAAGAGGCTGAGAGGATTATTTCTTTTCAAGGATGTGCAGGTGGCACAATCTGTGCAAGTTATTTTGGGCAATGGCTTCGAAGATTTGAAGCACAGATATAGAACTAATATGGATATAGACTCATTGATCATGGCTTGGGGACTGGACTTAGGAGAGTCGGTGGATGTAGTGAGGAAAGTAATGAAAGTTTTGGTTCACAAAGATTTTTTTGAGGACATGGAAAACATCTTGGAATGGGCTATACCAGGAGAGGGATTTGTTAAGGGTGAAGGCATGGAAGGTGGGGACCCAAAGCTCGCGAAGTTAAACCATTTTTTTATCAGGTGGCTAGAAGGACACACCAAAGCCCTGTGGCGAGAAGGAGTGGAACACGAGTGGAAAGCACTCAAACTCTATGTCGAATTAATGGATATCGAGGAGGTCATAGAGGATCTCAAAGACATCTCCAGAGCGGAGATGCGAGAGAAGAAGGGTCTGCGTCCGAGGAAGAAGCTGAAGCCGATTATGGAGATTTGTTCTTTGGAGTTGGGCAGTACTTCGAAGGCTTCTAAGTAACTTAAGCTTAAATTTTGTTTAGTTTACTGTACTTACTTTAGCTTGTGATATATGTTTTTGGGGTTAAGCCCTCGTTTGTTTTGAAACTGTAAACAGCTTGGGGTACGGGTAAAAGTTGGTAGGGTAGCTAACAGGCAGATATGATAGGGGGTTTTTTGCTGCGTTGGATATTGTACTGGTTTATCAGACATTTTTTGGAAGTTGCTGGCTGGTGTCAAATCTGAAGTTTTTGTAAATTTTGCTTAATCTTTAATAAAATAAACTATTATCACCGATCAAAAAAAAAAAAAATGCTCAGATATATTAAGCATTTACTTTGAGATGCTTATGATGATTGTGACCTGAGCAAATACTGCATGCTTGTGATGACATGTATAATGTTTGGTATGCTTATCCTAACTACACCAATTCATGAAGACATTAGGAACTTCGTCAATTCACATTTGAGTAGAATGACATGGCATGCTGTCCATGCATTTCTGATAGTTCAAGTTAATCTTGTATAATAGGATCGGTCGCCTTTTAAGTTGGTTATTTTGTTGTATAAGCAATCTTCACAAAACAAATCACTTGGGTTTCTTTCACATATATAAAACTCAAGCCCATCTGTTACTAGTAAACTTATTGGTCAAGAATGCATTTTTACCGATGAAGAATTTACGGAGCTTATGTCACTGCAGTGTCACAACAGTCATGCTTTAAAACCATGGACAGATGGCATTCCAAATATACAATTATTGACTCTGTTATAAAGTAAATGTCTCCTTCTATGATAAATTGCAGTTGTAGTGAGCTTTCTCAGCTAACAAATTATGATAATTTTCTTCCTCTTCAACCCTTCTAGCATATTTGCTGCCACTTTATATAATATGGCAGGTCAATGCATATTTCCAGGCGCTTCTCCTTGGATTCTCTTTCCTGACCTGCATATAAGAATTTTTTTCCATCATCTTTTCTGGTCATCCATATTCTAAAAACAAGACAAGCCCAATACTTTATTGTTCATAATTATTAAAAAAAAATTATAACCATACTATCTTCTTAGTTCCCAATAAAAGAATTTACAGAGTATATGTCACTGGAGTGTCACAATCAGATTCCTTCACTCTTAAAGCAAATGCGCAGATTGAAACAGAAGAGCCTTGTACATGTTACCTTCTTAATCCCTTCAGTCTTGGAAATCGCATTCTAATATTCAAGTTGTTAAATATGGAGATATGTCATTGAGACCATTACCAATATTGAGCAAGATGTCAACCAATGCCAAGCTTCCCTGATCATAGATTAAAACCTTGTAAGGTCATTCTTGCTTCATTGAATTTAAATTCATACCCAATGCTTGTGTGAGCCCCCATTAATTCCCTTCCATTCTCGTGAATGCACTCAGAATTTATTTTTGAGCTGGTGAGTCTCAAGGCTCCAATGCATACCAGACTACCTAAAGCACTCTTCAGACAGAACACTCAACATGTTAACTACAGCAGTGCACAAATTCATATGTACGGTCCCCAGCATCCATTGTTTACAGCTAGAATCACTGGCCCATCAACGTATCTAATCCCATTTGCTCCCCCAGCTTCCATCTCACTGGTTAAGTGTTGAGCAATAAAAGCAACTTCATCATTTATATCATTAACTAACTGATACATTCACCACCGAAGCTATAATCTTAAGTGAGATAAGACCTTGGTCCTTGACTACCAGCACTAGTTGCCAAATATATCAAATAAGTTTACATAATTTACCTGTGGCACTATGAGCTATTTCAATTGCCACAGAGGTTGACGACACATAGTTGACAAAGCATATGTGTCATGTATGTAACAAAGAACAACTAGGTCTGGGAAATTAACCATTCCAGCCAATTCTTCCCATACCTAGAAGACAGGATGTAGCTTCTTATCCCTTTTTTCTTATGGCAGATACTGTATACTTGTAGCATTGTCTATAAGGGCTCACATCCATGCTAGATGTCTTCTATAAGGCTGTGATGGTATAGAAGTTGCAGGCTTTTTTTAAGCCAGACCTCACCATGTGTTTCAACAGTAAAATGGTTATTAGACCAGCTGCATGGTGTTAGAGTTGGAAACTTTCCAGGCAGAGACTAGTGAATTAGAACATAACTTGTGATGCCTTGACTCTTGGTTTCTCTTATACTCGCACTTCAGTACTGCTTTATATTTATCGACACTCCGGTGCTACCACTGCTACTGCTTGTACTTAGGTACTCCATACATTTTAATTTTTTAATACTAACAGAGTGATAAAATAAAGTCAGCTCTGCCCACAATACTGCTGCATTTGCCACCAACTTGTCTCATGGCTCGGATGATGAGCGATCAAAAACAAGTCCCACACTTACAAATTTTGTAATTGGTTCAGGCTATCACAGACAGTGTTCCCAATAGCCTATTTAATAAATTTACAAACAATTAGAGAGGACCAATCAAACCATTGATGGGTGTAAGGACTTAAGGACTCAGAACTCAAGCCTAATCATTGAAGGCTTACAGGTATAGCATTCTCTGCCTTGAATCCAATGTTTTGGTATTTACATCAAGCATCTATTTTATTATCAATTCACTTTTCCAAATGCAATTAACAAAGTCAATAATTTAAATAATTTATATTCGTAGGATTTTTAACTGTGTTTAGTTTTTAATACTCACTCATCCTTCAATGGCCTATTTCACATGAGGAGTAATTCTTCCATGGCCTTTTTGATAAACAGTCTCAATAATATCACCAAAACATCAACAGAGTAACAAGTTGATTTTGCTTTCAATTTTTCTTTAATTGATGCAGACCAATCATGTTGGCGACCCCATTATCAAAATTTATAAAGAGCCCATCTGGGCTCCATCAGTTTCATCTTCATATCATACCAGTAACCAAAAAAACACAATTTAATTTTTATTTTATTTTTTAAATGGATGCTTTCCATTCTGCACATTAATTCCTATAAGCTAAGACACACTGTATACCCATGTACCTTTGTGGTTGTCCTTTTGAGGAGTTGGAGGGCATGCAAAGAGTGAAGGATCTAAGATGGTGACGGTGATTTTCCTTGAATAACAGAGTAATATCATGTTTTTTCCTCTTGTTGTCTGTGGCCAACAAGGTCCACCTGCACTTCCATATGGTTGTAGAGTTCAAATGCATAACCTGCAGCATGCCATAGCCAAACAACCATGCACTTCCTCAAACAAGCAGGTCCAGTACAGAATATCCCTAGTTTAGCATTTCCTTAAGGTGGTATCATGGATTCTCCAACTGTATAAATCTATGAATACCCTTCCCCGTTCATCTATGATCTCCAGTTTCTTCACAGTGGCTGCATCTATCGAGAATTTGTATTTTTTTAATTGGAGGCACTAGTTAATAACGTGAGGAACCACAAATAAAAATGTAGTGTGGTTAAGATTTTAACCTCTAGAATAATATATTAGAGAGAAGTTTCATGATTTTATCATGATATAATTTTTTTAATATTTTATTTAATGTCATGTAGAAAGTGTAGGTCCCTTTTCCAAGACATTTAACTACAGGCTAATAATTTTATTTTGTTTGTTTTCTATTTATCTGTACGTCTACTTTTAATTCACGGACCCACGAAATATGTAAAAAGCTTCTGTGATTTTCAATGAGTACGTGAACTCGTTGCCTTTTTAGAGCCGATATATTGGTGAAATTTTTGACATAATTGTAAGGGTGCATAATTTTTCTTTATTTTTATTTTTATTTGTTTGTTTCAAATGTAATCCTTAGTATATAAGTAATATGTAATATGTTTTTCTTTAAATTGTTAGTATGTGTGAATTTAATTTGATATTATTTTTATATAGATTGATTTTGATTTGTATTTTATTTATTTATTATTTTAGCTTAAATTTATGGTATAGAATTTATTTTCGATTAGAAAAATTTATACAATAATATTATGATATTATAATTTACATATTCCATTTACATGGTATTAGTATTGTCTAGGCATATTATGAGTGTTTAGTGGTGTTTTAAATTATTGTAACATTGTTAAATCAGTTTTATCAATTTAATTGAGGAGAAGTCTCGTATGACAAGCTCTTAAAGGTTTTTCATTAACATAGTCAATTTTATAGACATAGGATAGGCACTTGAGGTGAGTAGATTCTAGCTAACCAAAAGTGCATAGAGTGGACAAGGTTGAATGTGTAAACAAAGATCAAATCAACAAGCATAGAGATAATTCTCATGGCAAAAAAAGACCAAGAATAAGGCATGGTGAGTTTTTTAGTATGGCAAGTGTTGTTTGACAAATTTTTAAGCATGACTTACAAGGATGAATCACCAATAGTCACTTATCACTAAATATTCTACATCAAATCCTAAAGCTAAGTACCTTAATTTGTCTCATTAAATATTAATGCTTATGCTTATTTATCAATTTGCTTATATAATGTAAACTATATTGGCTTATTAATTGTAGGTTGATTTTTATTATGATTAATTAATATATTTAAATTAGATTAATTTGAAAGGTAAAGCTAGGTAGCAGAAGCAGCTTCCAAACATGGACCTAAGCAAGTGAGGGTTGCAAAAGTTTGTTACAAATCTTTAAACTATTATAGTTTAGATGCACATTCATAAATTAAATTTCAACACATAAAACCATAACACAAATTTACGTGGGAAAACACTTTCGAGAAAAAACCCACACACCAAAGCATGGATGAATTGTATTATTAGTAACAAAGTGGTTTACAATACAATAACAAAGTCTATGCTCTTGCAAGTGTCTTTACACTGTGATACAAATATGGAGCAATTTTGACAGCATAATGATTTCTCAAAAAATTAAAAAAAAACATCTCTCAAAATATATAAACATTTCTCATATTTATAAACCTCTAACATAGGCACCCAGGAATGTCATGTGTCATCTCCACAATCTTTGCATGCATGCAAATTGAAATAGAGAACATGCACAAGTCCAAACTAACCAATAAAGCAACATGCCAATCATGCAACAACAATCCAACTCCATATTTTATGCAAATATTAGTCACCTTGACATGCATGGTGTCCCACTAGAGAAAATATAGCCAACTACGAATTTGAACTCCTTTTGACTTCTAGTAACTCCGAGTGGTTGTCACATTCTCGTTTTAGCAACCTTCCAAAATCTCACCAAATGATAACTCCAAAATCAATGACATGTGTCATTATGGCACACCTTTAAGAGGTTTTCACAAATTCATATTCTCAATTGAGTGCCCAAATGACAAGTGGCACAATTTCATGCTTCCCTCCACACATGTAGGAAGCCAACTCACAATTGGGTCCCACAAAGTGTTATAGCAACTTCGAAACATATCACTTAGGATTTAATTAATAAAATATGTAGCAAAGGGACTAAAATAATTAATTAAATACCTTGGGACTCCCTAAGGTTGAGGCACCTTAATCCCAACATTATCCCACTTGTCAAATACCTTACAAGAGTCACTATATCACTAATTAGGCCACAAGGCCCATAGAACCAACACACCATCTAAACTTCTCTATGCTTAGTGGCTTTGTCAATGCATCTGCAACATTCACCAAAGTATCAACCTTTTCCAACTTCACCTTTCCATCTTCCACCATATCATGAACAAAGCAAAAGTTCACATCTATGTGCTTTGTTATGGCATGGAAAGTAGAGTTCTTCGCTAAACAATAAGTATTATGGCTATCACAACAAATAGTAATGTGTCTTGCATCAAAACCAATATCAGAACACAACCTCTTAAGCCAAATGGCTTCTTTGCAAGCACGAGTAGCTACCATGTACTCTACTTCTATAGTGGACAAAGTGATTATAGACTACTATTTACTCATCCAACTTATAGCACCATCAAATATCATGAAAACATATCCACTAGTGGATATTATGCTATCAATGTCACCTGTCCAACCAAAATCCAAATATCCATGAATGCTCACTAAATGTTGAGATCCAGTATGATAACCATGAAAACATAGATCATACTGAGAAGTACAACCTAAATATTTGAATAGTCTCTTCACAAAATCCTAGTGCACCCGTCCAAGATTAGTCATAAACCAACTAAGGACTCCCACTGCTTGGCTAATGTTTGGCCTCGTACAAACCATAACATACATCAAGCTACCAACAACATTCACATATGGTACTCTAGTCATGTCCTCCATCTCAATAGGATATTTTAGATAATCCTCAATAGAAAGCTTCATTCCCCATACAATTGGAACTACCATATGTCTGCAAGTTGTCATGTTGAATATCTCCAACATAGAGTTCACATACTTACTCTAGGTAAGCCAAAGCTTTTTGTTAGATCTATCTCTTATGATCTCCATCTCCAAAATACACCTTGTTGCACCTAGATCCTTCATCTTGAGTTGTAATGACAACTGAGACTTCAAATCTAAAATCATATGCTTACCATTCCTAATAAACAACATATCATCCACATACAGGACTATGATGAGAATTTCACCATTATTGGTCTTGTAATACACACAATGATTAGATTTGGATCTTAAAAATATCAAAGACAACACATAGGTGTCAAATTTTGGTATCACATTCTACGATATTGCTTCAAACCATACAAAGATTTATTAAACTTACATACTAAGTTTCTTTACCTTTCTCAATGAAATGCTCTAGACCTGTGACATATAAATTTCTTCCTCCAAATCACCATGAAGGAATGTTGTCTTCACATCCATTTGTTCCAATTCTATATCATAAGCAATTGCAAGTGATAGTAGGAACCTAATAGATGTTAGCTTCGCTACAGGAGAGAATATCTCACCATAATAAATTCCCTCCACCTGAGAATACCCATTTGTAACTAAATGTTCTTTATGCTTCTCAACACTGCCATCTAGACTAATTTTCTTCTTGAATACCCACTTTTGGAACAAATGTTGTCATTGATGTCAAAGGAGTCAAGGAGTAGTGTTCTTGATGGCAGATAGTACTCACTAGTGTCTAAGGAGTAATGTCAGCAGTACAATGATAATTAAATGTAATAATACTTGAATTAGCATTATCAATGTACATTTTGAGAATAATGAATCTAACTAATTAATATATGATTGCTACTTCATGCCTACATATATTCATGTTGATAAGGGTGATCTAGAATTTTGATCTAGAATGTTTTAGGTTGTTACTCAAGGTAGAGAGATCTCTCTGGCAACACATTGATGTTTTGTATTTCTTCCTGAAGATGAGTTTGGCTCTACAATTTGAACGGAGAGAATGTCTACACTTTTTTTATCATATTCCATAGTTTCCAAAAGTTATGTTCAACATGCAAAAAGTTTGAAGTGGCAGAAAGGTCATTGTGCTAGTTATTCAACCAATGATAGTTTTTAAATTGTCTCGCAATGACTAGTAGCATGTGACATTTGAAGATAGTGTGGAAAGCTAAAATAGGTCCAAGTTAAGGTTTTTGTGGTAGCACACATAGTATCATGTTGATTTGGTGGCAACAAATTTGATCTAGGACCTACCCATTACATGTTTCATGTAATTTGAATTTAGGTCAACTTTATTTCATCATGGTTAATATTGGATCTCTGGTCAACATGAATGGAGGTTAATGTAATGCCGTATATAATTCAGATCTCACTTCATGTGATAAGTATGAGAATGTAAGAATGGTGTGAGCAAGGGTGAGAGAAGTCCTATGAGCAAGTGTTATTCAATATGAGTTGCATCCCAATCATTGTGCATCATCATTAGAAGATCATAAGGAGCTCAAGAAAGTGTCTGAAGCAAGTTCAGATTTGGTTTAAGCTGTGTAATCAGCATTAAGGTTTTGCAAGCTTTATCTTTGTAATATGGTAGGACTGGTGTTCTACTTGTTGAGTCAGTGCTCAAATCTTTGTATTAGGGATTGGTGTCTTTAGTAGGTTGGTGCCTACAAATACAATTAGGGATTGGTGTCTCTAGTAGGTTGGTGCCTACTTCATATTGTAATTTCGTTATTATATTCCTCCTTTGTGAGGTTGGATTTAGACAGTAGATCTAAGTAACTATTCTCATTTTGGTTTTTCCCATCTTGGGTTTTCATGTATATCTGGGTTCTCATGTGTGAATGTGTGCTTATGTGGTTTCTTAGTTATATGTAGCTTCTTTGATTTAAGTTTCATGTTTGGATATATGTGTTGGAGTAAAGATTTTTAAATAGATTTGATTTATTGATTCACCCCCCTCTTGGTAGATTGTGTTCCCTTCGCCATTTGCATCCAATGGGTTTTTGTTCTTCAAGAAAAGGTGTCAGATCCCATGTAGCATTCTTCTTCATTCATGGCTTTCATCCAAAAATATGCATCATGCATATGCATAGCCTCTCTAATAGTCCTAGGCCCATCAATGTTAGCAATCAAAGCAAATATGCAACTGGAATCCAACATAGAATATCCAAATCTTTCTGGTTGCCTCCTAACATATGTAGACCTCCTCAATTGTTGAGGTTGAGGTTCTTTCTCTTTTTCAAAGCTTTCAAAGTTACTTGATCTCTCTTCCTCATCATGTTCAATAGGAGTGTGTAGTTCATCTTTCTTCAGAGTAGGTGGGATCTAAACTACCTCCTTTTTTGTTTCTCTTATGTCTTTGGTTGAAAATTAATAGTGGAAGGTTTCAACTCTCGCAAGATCACACTTCTACTATAGAGAAAATTCTTTGCATCTGGATCCCAAATCTTGTAACCCTTCACACTGGAACCATAGCCAATGAAGATACACTTAATCACCTTGTTCTCCAATTTAGATCTTTTCTCACTAGGCACATGAGCATACGACTCATAACCAAAGACTCTGAGATGTCTCATCAAGGGATTCTTATTAGACCATGCCTCCATGGGTATCTTTTCAACAAATTTTGAAGTAAGAGATCTATTAGTTAAATAACATGCAGTAGCTACAACTTCAACCCGAAACTTTTGTTCAAGGCCAACACCACTTAGCATACCCCTATCCCTCTCCATCAACATTATGTTCATCCTCTTCATAACTCCATTTTGTTGTGGGGTGTATGGAGTTGTCTTATGTCTCTCAATCCCATGGTCCTTACAGAACCTATTGAATTCTAATGAACAAAGCTTGCCACTATTATCCGTCCTCAAACACTTAATTTTTCTACTAGTCTTATTTTCAACCAAGGATTTGAATTCCTTAAACCGACTAAAAACTTTAGACTTACTTTTGAGTAAATATATAAACGTCCTACTATAATCATATATGAATGAGATTAAATACACATATCTAGATAATGAAGGAACATTAATAGGACCAAAAACATCTACATGAATATAATCCAGTACCCCATAAGACTTATGAGAACTAGAATAAAAAGAAACACAGTGTTGTTTTCTATATATACAATGCTCGCAAAAATAAAACTCAAGATTACAATCATCAAGGCCTTCAACAAGGCTCTTATTTTTTAGGGCTCTAAGACCCTTCTCACCAATATGGCCAAGTCTTTGGTTTCATAACATTGTCTTATCTTCTAGGAGCTTCATCTTCAAATAATTGGCACCCTTAAGTACCCAAAAATCATGACCATCAATTGTAGAGACAACAATTTTCTTCTCTACTTGATCTAATGGTGAGGATGAAGCATCCATATCCCTCTTCTTGGACTCCACAAAATTACTATTGCATTGAACTGTGTATGCATCCAACTTATACAAGGTTCCAATCTAAGCAACCTTAGCAAACACCATAGAACCTCTAGTCATCTTGCATCCACCACTCGAGAAAAAAACTTGCACACCCACATCACTCAACTTATTGAAAGTAGGTTCCATTCCAAACTAGTGATGTGAAGGACATCAACAATTCCCTTCACTCTACCATTAGGAATTGAATCTTGAATCTTCCACAACCAAAAATCTTCAGATGAGAGTCATCACCCAGGTACACCTTCCCACCATCATACTCCTCATACTTCGAGAACCAACCTTTGTGAGAGGTCATGTGGAAAGAGGCACCTAAGTCTATCAACCACACATCTTTTGATGCATGTGTTTCCAAGGATATAACAAAAGCATCACATTCATCTTGAGAGGATTTATTTGAATCAAAATTGAAGGATCTCTTATTTTTATTTTTCTTCTCCTTGCATTCTTTTTGAAAATGATTGGTCTTGCCATAGTTCCAACGTTTCACCTTGGACTTTTTACTAGGAGACTTAGATCTAGACTTCTTTTCCTTCTTCTTTCCTTTCTCCTTTGATCTACCAAAAATAGCAAGGGCCTCCTTAGCCATCTCAAAATATTTCCTTTGCATCTCTTCAGACAATAACGAAGCAACCACATCATCCATTTTGAAGGTGGTTGTAGTACTTTTGATAGCCATCACTAGGTCATCCCAAGAGTTTGGAAAAGAACATAGCAAAAGCATGCAACAATCTTCATCCTCAATTTTCACACCAATCAAACCCAACTATACAACAACCATATTAAAGGCATTGAGGTAATATGTAATGGATCCTCCTTCCTCCATCTTTAGAGAATACAACTTCTTCTATAAGAACAATTTATTTACCAAGGACTTCCCTTGATAAATATCTTCAAGTTTCTTCCAAAGACTCGTTGCAATCTTCTCTTCATGGACATTCAAGAGAACAAAATCAGCCAGACATAGTCTAATCAAACCCTTAGCTTTTTGGTTCATTAGATCCCAGTCTTCCTAGGTTGTATTGGTTGTTCTTTTTTCAGATATGGTAGTAGGAATAAATCTCTATCCACAAATATATCCTCCATTTTGAGTTTCCACAACTCAAAATTGACACCATTAAACTTCTCCATCTTGATTCTACTGGATGTGCTTGCCATCTTATCCTATAATAAGATTACAAAAGCTTTTCTTGTAAAGCACCCACTAAAACTAAGACCAATATAAAATACCCTTCAACCCAACAACAAAAACAAAGTTATCCAAGCTCGTATACCAATTGAAAGGTAAAACTAGGTAGTGGAAGCAACTTCCAAACAAATATCTAAGTAGGAGATGACCTTGCAAAATTTTATTATAAATCTTTAAATTATTACAGTTTAGATGCACATTCATAAATTAAATTTCAGATTTAAACACATAAAACCATAGCACATAGATTTATGTGGGAAAACCCTTTCAAGGAAAAAACCACACACCAAAGCACAGATCAATTGTATTATCAATAATAAAGTAGTTACAATAAAATAATAAATTCTATGCTCTTGCAAGTGTGTTTACACTATGATACAAATCTGGAGTAATTTCGATAGCATAATGGCTTCTCAAAAAATACAAAAAACATCTCTCAAAGTACATAAACATTTGTCATATTTATAAAACTCTAACATGGGAACCTAGGAATTCCATTTGTCATCTCCACAGTCTCTACATGCATGCAAACTAAAATGGAGAACATGCACAAGTCCAAACTGACCAATAAATCAACTTACCAATCATGCAATGACATGCATCAACATGCAACAACATGCAAAGTGTACAACTCCATATTTTATGCAAATACTGGCCAGTTTGACATGCATGGTGTCCCATTAGAGAAAATATAGCCAACTACCAATTTTGAACTCCCTTTGACTTCTAGTCACTCTGAGTGGTTGCCATAGTCTCGTTTTAGCAACCTTCCAAAATCCCACCAAGTGATAACTCCAAAATCAATGCAACATGTCACTATGGTGCACCTTTGATAGGTTTTCACAAAATCCTCTTCCCAAATGAGTGCAAAGTGATAAGTGACACAATTTCATGCTCCCCTCCACACATGTAGGAAGCCAACTCACAATTGGGTCCCACAAAGTGTTAGAGCAACTTAGAAACATATCACTTAGGATTTAACTAATAAAATATGCAGAAAAGGGACTAAAATAATTAATTGAATATCTTGGGACTCTCTAAGGTTGATACACCTTAATCCCAACATAATTATATAGAAAGCATGTATTTTCACACATAAATTGGTGAACCCAAACAATCTTACACCTTAAGGATTTTGATTTCTAATTTTTGTTTTTAGATCTTGTAATTTTTTAATTATTTTATATTGGATCTAAACTTTATGGCGGATCCTTCTATTCTTTTTCATGATAATTCTCCTCTTTCTCACATGATGTCATAATCAATTATATTAAATTTCAATATTTAGTCCTTATATGATATATTCCTTAAGGTTACTTAAGTACATATTTTATAACACTAACTAGGATGAGCTTTATGATGTTCACACATGTATGTGCTTTTATTTGTATCTTTTATTTGCATATATGTAGTGTTGTAGATTTCATACCTTTTGTAATTTCATACTATGTTTTATGCTCACTTTGTTATCCATTTCCCTAGTTCTTGTGCAGGCTCATTTTAGCCCCTGCATGAGCATTTTTCCCTCTTAGGATGATCAAGCCTTCTTTTTAGCAATTACCTTTTGCCACTTCTATGTTTCTAATTTTTTTCTCTTGTCCCCTATCATTTTTTAGCATAAATATGTTGGACACTAACACCTAGCGCATACATTCACACATAGCGCTAACATCCTGCGACAATTTGTTGTTCAAAGGTCATTTATGAGTATTTTTCCACTTGCCATCTTTCAGGTTAGTGAAAATAGATCAGAATGATTCATAAAAACTCGACAAACTCTTCCTCTTCCCTCCTCTTCTCATTTTTGAATTGAATCTTTTCATTTTGAAAAACTCTCTCTCTTGCTCTCAAGCTCATACAACTCTACTACAACCTCTCAAGTTATCTCACAATAATCTTTCTAGCTCTCTTTTCCTCTTTGGATTTCTCAAGCCTATTAAGTAGTATCATTATTTTTATCTTGTATCTATGAGCATCTTAGGGATTTATCACATCCCTTATCAAACCATTTATCTTTTTATCTATCTATCTTGGTTATTGTGGAGGTGGAAACACTAAAACAAGGGTTTGACTAAGGTAAACTCCCAAACAACCCCAAACATTTTTCTCATCTTTTGTGCTTGCAAGTTAGGTACATTCTAGAGCTTTATTTGTGTATTATGGGATTTGTTGCTCACATTTGTGTCACATAATAATGTGATACGAGAATGTCTATGATACACATTGTTATCCTTGGTCAAGAATCTCATATTTAAACCATAAGTTCTTTAATGTCTATATTTTCCATTTCTAAAGTTATTACATTTGTTTATCTTTATGTTAATATATATTTTCACTAGTTATTTCCATTTTAAAGTTTTAGTTATTTAATATAATCTAAGTGTATGTAGTGAAGTTTACTATCAAATGAACTTAGTCTTCTTTTTGTCAAAGTCAAATTTCCTACATTACAATTTATATGATGCTAGATCACCTGTTGCGTGTGATAGCTAAATTTGGATTAAAATAAGGAGTACATTTAAATAAAAACATCCAATCTAAACTAAAATACACCTTTGATAAAGAAAATGAAGGCATAAACAATGGGAAAATGTAGCTATAAATACTAACAATATACCTATATGACTCTAAAATGTGGTTTTTGATATGAATGAAGGATGGGTAGGTATGAAATGTAGGTTGTGTCATACCCACATTTATGCATGGACATAAGTTCTAACATAATATTTTTTTGAAAGATTTTATATATACAATTACATCATACTACACATGGGAGTTCATTGTGTTCACTCAACACCATTACACATGCAAAACATTGAATAGTGCACCACATTGTGCAAGGGGAAGAGATTCAAGAGAGTGTATGATGTGGTATCCATTTTTTTCACCCTTTGAAGATGAAGGCAACCTAGTTAGGGTGTGGGGTTACTCCTTAAAACACTGAAAAATAGGTTCACCAAAATGAAATGATTAGATAAATGATGCACCTATCTTTCATCTAGTTTCATTAGGAAATGAGATCCCCAAAGGTAGGATTGACTTTCAAACCTAGGCGAGTCAACCCAATTGGAGATCTTGTAAATTTCCTTATGACAAGACAGGGTAAAATCTATTTGAACAAAACTTTGGGGAGAAAAACTAAAAAATAGTAAATGAAATCAATTATGCAATGTGAAACTTGAATCATTAATTTAACGCATTAGACAATTAGAAATTCCAACAGATCTAAAAAGGGTAAGTTGATGTGTACCAATCACCAAAATTTGTTGTTGAGTGTCCTCTTGGGATAGATTCACCCTAGGGAAAACGGGTCCTACTACAGGGTCCAAAATCTTATTTCACAATCCTTTACTCCTAGATCTACACTCTTGATTCCTCCAAATCTCACTGTCGAAAAGTTAGAATTAAATTTTGTAAGTTAGATTATGTGTCTTGACAAATTTGATGACAACTTTGACTACTTTGCAAAATTGCACAAGTTTTTAATCAATCTTCAATCCTTCTTCACCTATAATCAAACCCTTTAGTGGATACCCTTAGAGGATTGAATTCTAACACATCTCTCCAAGGTCTTGATCTTGCATGAAATGGCTTGATTGGATGTTGATCTTGAGCTTGAATTGATGCTTGAATGCTTGAAACCTACATCACAATGTTAGCCCCAAAAACATGTATGGATTCAAATAACTTTGACATCATGACGGTGTCTTGAATGTTGATGTACATGATTGATAAATCTGCTCTCCAATGCTCTTGACAATAATATTTACTCTTGTGAAAGTTTCCTTAATGCTAGATGTTTTGAATTGATAAAATAACTATGTATTTATAGGTGATTTTCTAATTTCCCGATAATTAAAATTCAAAAGTCCACAATTGCAACTTGAATTAGGATCATAAAAATACCACCAAAAACATATTTTAAATTGGGTTCTGGAATCTAAAGGGGACCCATTCGCCCTTGGGTGAATGGGTCTTAGGACCTAAATCTAGGACACACAATTTTCAAGGTTTTTAATTTCATGTTTGCAATTGTTTAATGTAGGTTCCCCTTTCAGAAAACGAGATTAATTAGGATTTTAAAAACATAATTGGGTCAATTAGAGGCTTAATTAAGTTCAATTTAATTAAGGGACTCAAGCATAGTGTGAAAATGTAAAGGTTTACATTTTTCTACACTACACTCCTTATGATGTCTCAAGGGTGAACTGTCATGGTTATGCTCCTTTTGGTTTCCTATGTGAAGATGGATTGTTCGTGCCTCCATGACAACCTAAATTTTAACCCTTAATTTAAACAATAAATCATAGTTATGTTATCATATGTTCACATGTGATTAGTTGATTTAAGAAAACACACATTTAATTTCATTTTTTCCAAAGTAAATCAAAAAATAAAATACTTCACAAAATCATTTTTTAATTTTAAAATTTATCAAAGAAGCATAATTTAAACATAGTTATACATTAAAAAAATATCAAAACTTGGACTAATATCTTGTTTGACTTAATAATTAAAAACTTGAAAAGTGTTTCAATGTTAGATATTAAAATTCTCAATTAGAGATAAATTGCTAAAGTGTGTAATATATCCATATTTTTATTTTCTTTAAATTCAAATCTCAATTTAAATAGTTATTATTTATTTTGGTGGATGAAATTGGCAATGTGGGCC
Source organism: Sequoia sempervirens (assembly GCA_007258455.2). Taxonomy (NCBI): domain Eukaryota; kingdom Viridiplantae; phylum Streptophyta; class Pinopsida; order Cupressales; family Cupressaceae; genus Sequoia; species Sequoia sempervirens. The sequence goes on along the minus strand of VDFB02123521.1, from coordinate 73,435 downwards.
ATACTAATATATTAACTTGGAAAATTTACAAGAGGTTGCTCCATGAATGGAGGATCTGTTGGCATAATGTTTTCATTGATGTCAAAAAGTGCCATTGATGTCAAAGGGTAGTTCAATGGTGAGTCTAGATGTTATTGTGCTCAATGGATCAGTTTTTGGAAGAGTTGGTGCATAAGGATGAAGAGAAGAGCATGATGTCACAATATTGCAATGTTGCTCAAAAAGTTACAAAGTTGTCATAAATGCTGTCACAATTTTGCAAAGGTTGCTTCCAAAAGTCAAAGACAAAATCAGTATGCAAATTTGATATGGGTTTTTTGAGAACTTCTCAAAAATTTAATTTGTAGTTCTTGATGACAAGCAGTGCTCTTAGAAAGGTATTATTTCTTATCTCAAATAAAATTAGGGTTTTACAATTAAACCCTAAGTGTTGCAGTCATGGCGATGAACAAAGTTTATTCTTTGAAGTTGACTGGGTGTTGGTAGTTGTAGGTTGTTCAAGTTATATCTTATGTTATTGAGTTCATTATGTGACCGACCCTCTTTACTAGCATTACCAGTTCATCTAGTGAAGAGTTCATCACAATGGTCACTCACATCACTGTTTGCATTCTTAGTGACCTAGTCCTAGCCATGATGAGTAACAAGTTCATATGAAAGATCCAATGGCACAAATTAGAGTTTGAAGATCTAATGGATATCGCATGTGTTTTGTGCATCAAAATTTGTATTTACATCAACCAAGACTATCAGTGATAAGCAATGAAGATTGATCAACAACTACGATCAAACTTGGTAGATCAGATGATGCCCACCAACTTGCGGCATGTAAGGTGGGTCCCCGTCTAGCCCTATAGGATAGTGGGCTAATGACATGTGTCAGCTGGGACTAGATGAAATGTGAGGAGATGGAAGAAGATGATGAAATTTGAAGATAGGTGGCAATGTATGATTACCCAATATGTCAATTCACATCAGTGTTGTGAATTGCACGACATTGATGAAGATGACAGATGGCATTAGCCTACCAGCCTGCTAAGATATAGTGGGCCCGTGTCTTTGGCTTGCAGTATAGCAAGATAATGAAAAGTTTCCAGTGGGACCAATTAAAGGCAGGCTGTACAAATGGAATGTGATGTCAGTAGAGGACATGTGGCAAGTTACAGTTACATCACATGAAGACTTCACATCACAATTATGAAGCCAAAGGATGACATGCTTTCCACAATGTGCGATAGAAGTGGAATATGGTATAATCATTGACAGGTGGGGTTTTCTTTGCAACACAATTTATATATTCACTAGCTGAGGCATTCAAGCAATGTGGGATCAACGAATGAGATCGAGTAAAAGGAAATATGATGATCATCACATCTATACTTTACATTTTTCTTGTGAAGCAGAATGAAGGAAGGCTTTATGTGATGAGTGATGAACAGTAGGAGTTAGTGGAGTATGACGCCAACCAAGATAGGTGGTAGAACTCTATTACATCACGTGGTGTTATTGCATCACGTTTATACACCTTCGAGACATGAAGCTTTTGGAAATACACTAGGAGGTTGAGATAAATTCATGGTGGGTCCACATATCAAATTTGTGATGGAGTGATAAGGTATACACGCATCCTATATAACAAGTGGCAAAACTTTATTACATCACATTAACCTTCCTTTGCTCGCAAACAAAGTTGTGATAGGAAAAGATGAAGTGATGAGAAGTCAATGACAAAGATTGAGTGAAGGTGATCAAATAGATATCACTGCACATCTTCACATTAGGAGAACAAATATGAATGCCCTAGACAAGGTAGTGATACATTATGGAGACGCGATGGACATGCATAAAGAGATAAAATATTGACAGTGATAGTTTAAAGGAGATCAATCTGATGGTGGCATTTTAAAGATGGTGAGGATAACCGAGATCACCTAGAAAGGTGGCACAAAGATTTTGATCAATGGATCACATTTGAAGTTGAAGATCTACAACAACTAGGGGAAGATAAAGGTAGTGAAACCCTTATTTGAGCAGGTAGTCAACACAATGAACAAATTTAATGATTGTAACCACTCTAGCTACTGAGTTTAATGAAGATTAAATCCTTTAGGTGGCAAAGATCACATTCCTAACAAACAAAAGATCATATACCAAGAATATGGATTAAAGAACATAAACCCTAGATCAGTTACATACTAGAAATAACATTATATAGAAATTTATGATGATGGTGTGTGGCTCAATGAATAGATAGCTTACTGGAGAATATTGTGATCAAATAAACCCTGGAAAAAGTTTCCATATTGTAATAATTTTAATATGCAATTAATTTGGAAGGTGGTGCATTGCTCAATGTTGGATTGATGGTCAAAAAGGGGAAAACAATAAAAAAAATTGTAATTGTTGAGCAGTGCATGCAACAGAGAGAGAGGGTTAGTTGTATAGCGGACAAAGAACGCACTTGTGAAGATTGAGTGAAACCCAAACAAAATAGAGATCATTACAAGGGTTTGCATTCAAGGTGCAGAGAAGAGCAGAGGAGATAGAGTAAGGTGAAGAGCAAAGAGTGAGTTGTAAATATTGTAACACATATTTGTGTAGTTGCAAATTAAGTTGCAACATTGAATTGTATTCAAAATAATTAATTGTAATAACTTGAGTTGTAAATATGATTGGTGGGTGCCATTAGATATCTAGGTAGGTGATCAAATTAGGGAGTTGGTTCTCCTAAAATTAGGGTATTGGAGTCTCCTTAGGGTTGGTTTCCTTAAACATTGTAACAAAACATTTGATTGTGATGTTGGATTAGGACAATAGATCCTAGCAGCATTTCTCACCATGCTTTTTCCCATCTTGGGTTTTCCACATATATCTTGTGTTATGGGATTTTGTGTGTTTGTATATTTGTCTCTCTTCTTGTTTATTAAATTTTCATTTAAAGGGCGAAAAGGAATTAGTTTTAATTGATCTATTGATTCATTCCCCCTCTTAGTAGATTGTTGTGTTCCAACAATTGGTATCGAAGACTAGGTTCCCTAGGAGAAGCTTAATCAGCTCAAGTAGATCTTGGATAAGTGAACACTAAATGACTAGTCAAGAAGGCTTATTTGCAAATGAAGTACCTCTCTTTGATGGATCAAACTATTTTTTTTGGAGAATTAGAATGAAAGCATATTTTCCTTCATTAGCGTTTGATGTGTGGATGTCAGTTGCAAATGGATACATAATCCATGCTACACCTCGAACTACTAAGGCTGCAAAGAAGGTATATGAGGACAATGCTAAGGAAAAGGATGTAATTCTTAGTGGATTATCAAGTTCTGTATTTTTCAAAGTCATGCATTGTAAAACTACACATGATGTTTGGAACAAGTTAAAGAGAATGTCTGAAGGTGGTGATGATGAGGAGCAGGCTAAGATTCAGACATATAGAGGTTGGCTTGAAAGTCAAAAGATGAGTGAAGATGAGAACAATGCATATATATCCATGAGAGAAGTTGCAACTAGAGGGGAGATGGTAGAAGCATCTATGTCCGGATCTGAGGAGATAAATGAAGGAGAAGCAAACTTCATCAAAATATTAAGAAAAGGATCTAGAAAATACAGAGGTAATCTACCCATTAAAGGTTTTGACTTTGGTAGAATAGGTCATTTTGTTGCTAAATGCCCTTATGGTGAAAAGGATAAATCTAGGCAAGAAGAGGATAGTAAAAAGATGGACACAAGAGAAGAAAGTGGGTCATCTAATATTAGTGGCAACTTGGATGATGAACATGAAAGTACTTGTGAGATTGAAAGAAATGAATCCCCTTTCACAGATTTTGGAACAACTTATGATGAAGAAGAAGTTGAAACCTTTAGTGTAGAAGAAGAAGGAGAAGTGGACCTAGAAGGTGAACCCATCTGTGCTTTGGATGAGATTAAAATTTTGATAAAGGAGAAAAAAAGGATGCAAAACCATGCACAAAAGAGAATTGAGAAGCTAATTATGAGTTAAAATAATTTGATCAGATGGTGATCAACTTGAAGACACAAGTGGAAGAAGCAAAGAGGAAAAAAGATGTAGTTAAGTTTGAACTACAATCTAAATCATATGAGTTCATGAAGTTGGAAGCAAAAGTAGTTGCTCTAAGAAGAGATTTAGAAAAGGCTAAAGAGTAGATTGAAAAATGCCTAAAGTTGAACGGTGGCTCAAAAATACTTGATGAATTGATTAGTTCACAAAATCCATCAAAACCAAAAGAAAAGCTTGGCCTTGGTTTTGAAAAAGGAAAGCATCCTACCAATACTTCTACAAATTTACATGATAGATTTAAAGTAGAAGAAAGGTGTTGCATGAAGGATGAAAGACTTGTAAGAAAAATGCCACTAGAAATAGAAGATTAGATAAGAATGTTAGTACTAATAAGAAGATTGTAAAATCAGTCCCTAAAGACTTGAAGAAAAAGTAGAATATTAGAAGGATTGATGCTGATGGATTCACAAGGGTGAGAGATCAGAGGAAGCCATGAAAAAGAATATCCCCTCATCTGGTTCAAGGAAATGCTATGACCAGGTACCCTTCATACTTTTATGGGTATTGTTATACATGTAATTGGTTTGGTCATAGGGCTAGAGAGTGTAGAGCTACACCTAAAAGGAGTATAAAATATATGAATAGAAATTCATTTAATCTTGTAGTGGATATGAATGTAAAATTCTTTAATTGCAACAATTTTGGTCACATAGCCAAACTTTGTAGAACAAAATATGTAAGATCAAATGCACAAAATAAAAAGAAGAGGAATATGTCCCCAAGAGTGAACAATAGTTCACATGTTTTTGAGAAGAAGGTTGACAAGATAGAGAAGAATCCAAAGAAGGTGTGGAGAAGTGAAAGGTCATTAAACAACACTCAAAGTAGCTACATCTACCTCGCATCACTAAATCTTAGTGATAGGGCATGATTCTAGGGGGAGCTTCATAGAAATTCCATTCATCCCTAGAAGAAAAGGAGAGATCAAGTCAAGTAAAAATGGTTTTACAAAATTCTAATGACTTGATGGTTGTAAATTTATGAACACATTATTTCTCCTTGTATGGATTTTCAAAGAGGGAGAATATATGTAGTTGGGGGAGAGAATTTATGTAGGTGCTCTAGTGAGAGAAAATGTACAAATTTTCTTTTCCTACTAGAAGAGGAGATATATTTGAGGGGTAGTTGTTTTGTATATGCACTCACAATTGTTTTTGTTATAATTGGTATAGAGTGGTTCTGATTTGTATCAAACCATTATGAATTGGTACAGAGTAGTTTAGTTGGTATAGAGCCTGAATTGGAGCAAGTGCTCAAGTTTCTAGGGAGAGAAAATAGAGCAAGGTCTAAGGGGGAGCTGCTATTGTTATCAGACCAATGTCATACTTGGTACAATGTAGTCCAGATAGTTAACAGGTTCAAAGCATGAAATGACATATCATTTGGTATCAACACTTTTTAAGCATTTGGTTTTGTCATCGAGGTCAAAGGAGGAGAGCTCAAATTGATATCAATTGGTATTAGTCAAAGGGGGAGAGAAGTCCCTGTGTTGTTGCTAAGGAGAAGTAGAAGTTGCAAAAGCATGGTGTCATGTAGCAATATGTTCAAGAACATCCCTTTACCATTGATTTCAAAGGGGCAAAAAGAAGTGCCAATGATCTGTTGAGAGAGTGTCTGCAAATACTCATTAATTGGTATAGAGCATTTGGATTTGGTATAGGGAAGGTTAGCTAGTGTTGAGCATTTGGAGTTGGTATAGGGAAAGTTAGCTAGCGTTGAGCATTTGGTTTTTCCATCGATGACAGGGGGAGATTGTTGGCATAATGTTGTCATTGATTTCAAAAAGTGTCATTAATGTCAAAGGGTAGTTTAGTGGTGAGCTAGATGTTATTGTGCTCATGGGATCAAATTTTCAAAGATTTTTTGTAGAAGGATGAATAGAAGAGCATGATGTTGCAATATTGCAATGTTGCACAAAAAGTTGCAAAGTTGTCATAAATGTTGTCACAATTTTGCGAGGTTGCTTCCAAAAATCAAAGACAAAACCAATGTGCAGATTTGATATGGGTTTTTTGAGAGCTTCTATGAAATATAATTTTTAGGTCTTGATGACAAGTGGTGCTCTCAAAAAGGAATTATTTATGTTCTCAGAAAAAATTAGGGTTTTAAAGTTAAACCCTAAGTGTTCCAGTCATGGTGATGAACAAAGTTTATGTTTTGAAGTTGACTAGGTATTGGTGGTTGTAGGTTTTTCAAGTTATATCTTATGTCATTGAGTTCCTTGTGTGACTGTCCCTCTTTCCTAGCACTACCGATTCATCTAGTGAAGTGTTCATCGTGACGGTCACTCACATTGTTGTTTGCATTCTTAGTCACCTAGTCCTAATTGTGATGAGCGATGGGTTCATATGAAAGATCCAATGGTGCATATTAGAGTTTGAAGATCTAACAACTATCACATGTGTTGTGTGCATCACAATTTGTATTTACATCAGCCAAGGCTATCAATGATAGCAATGAAGTTTGATCAATGGATACGATCAAACTTGGTAGATTAGATGATGCCCACTAGCCCATAGCATGTAAGGTGGGTCCCTGTCTAGCTTTGCAGGATAGTGGGCTAGTGACATGTATTAGGTGGGACTAGATGAAACGTGAGGTGATGGAAGAAGATGATGACGTATGAAGATAGGTGGCAATGTATGATTAATCAATATGTCAATTCACATTAATATTGCAAATTGTACAACACCGACAAAGATGATAGATGGCATTAGCTTGCCAGACCACTAAGATATGGTGGGCCCATGTCTTTGGCTTGTAGTATAGCAGGATAAGGACAAGTGTCTACTGGGACCAATTAAAGGCATGCTTTATGAGTGGAATGTGATGTCGACAAAGGACAAGTGAGAAGATGTAGTTACATCACATGAAGCCTTCACATCGTAGTTGTGAAGCCAAAGGAAGATATGCTTTCTGCGATGTGCAATAGAAGTGGACTATGACATAATAATTGATAGGTGGAGTGTTCTTCACATCATGATTTATATATTCACCAATTGAGGCATTCAAGCGATGTGCGATCAATGGTTGTGATCGAGTAAAAGGAAATTCAATGGTCATTGCATCCATACTTCACATCTCTATTGTGAAGTAGAACGAAGGAAGGCTTTGTGTTAGTTTAGTATGACATTAACAGGACATGTGGCATAACTCTATTACATTTCATGATGTTAGTGCATTGTGTTTATACACCTCTGAGATGAAGCTTTAAGCGATACACTAGGAGGTTGAGATAAAATCATTGTGGGTTTGCATCTCGAATATGTGATGGAGTGATAAGGTAGACATGTGTATTATATAATAGGTGGAAAAGCTTTATTGCATCGCATTAACCTCTCTTTGCCTACAAAAAAAGTTGTGATAGGAAAAGAGGAAGCAATGATAAGTCAACAATGGAGATTGAGCGAAGGTGATTGAATGGATATCAATGCACCTCTTCACATTGGGAGAATGAAGATGAATGCCCTAGAAAAGTTAGCGATAAATTATGGAAACACGATGGACATGCACAAAGAGATAAAATATTGACAGTGATAGTTTAAAGGAGATTGATCTAATGGTGGTGTTTCAAAGATGGCAAGGATAAGGGAGATAACTGAGAAAGGTGGCATGAAGAGTCTGATCAATGGCTCACATTTGAAGTTGAAGATCGACAATGGCTAGTGGAAGATAATGCGGCAAAACCCTCATTTGAGCAAGTAGCCAACATAGTGGACAAATTTAATGACTGTAACCACTCTAGCTACCAAGTTTAATGATGATTGGATCCTTTGGGTGGTGAAGATCAAATTCCTGACAAACATAAGATTAGATACGAGGAATATGGATTATATAACATAAACCCTAGATTAGTTACATACCAAAAATATCATTGTATATAAATTGATGATAATGGTGTGTGGCTCAATGAACAAATAGCTTATTAGAGAAGATTATGATCGAGTAAACCCTAGCAAAAGTTTCTAGATCGTAAGAATTTTAATATGCAATTAATCTGGAAGGTGGTGCATTGATCAAGGTTAGATTGCTGGTCAAAAAGGGGAAGACAATAAAAAAATGTCTAAGTGTTGAGTAGTGCATGCAATAGAGAGAGAGGGTGAGTTGTATAGCAGATAGAGAATGCACTTGTGAAGATTGAGTGAAACCCAAAAAAAATAGAGATCATTACAATGGTTTGCATTCAAGGTGCAGAGAAGAGCATCGAAGATAGAGTAAGGTGCAGAGCAGAGAGTGAGTTACAAAGATTGCAACATATATTTGTGTAGTTGCAAATTAAGTTGTAACATTGAATTGTATTCAAAAGAATTAATTGTAATAACTTGAGTTGTAAAATTGATTGGTGGGTGCCATTGGATATCTATGTAGGTGCTCATATTAGGGAGTGGGTGCTTCCTTGGAGTGGATGCTCCTAAAATTAGGGGATTGGAGTCTCCTTAGGGTTGGTGCCCTTAAACATTGTAACAAAACACTTGATTGTGAGGCTAGTTTAGGACAATATATCCTAGCAACATTTATCATTGTGGTTTTTCCCATCTTGGGTTTTCCACGTATATCTTATATTATGGGATTTTGTGTGTTTGTATATTTATCTCTTTGCTTGTTTATTAAATTTGCATAAAGGGCTAAAAGGAATTAGATTTAATTGATCTACTAATTCACCCCCCTTCTCAATAGATTGTTGTGTTCCAACAAGATCTATAACAAATGCATGGGAATATGGAATGAAGCATAAAAGGAAAAGTTCATTATAGATTCAATATTCTGTGGCTATATGCCATGACATTTCAAAAGATTGTATCCTATAAATTATCTTATCAATTGAAAATAAAAACTATCTCTATATATGTATATATGTATATTTATATGCATATACATATGTAGCATTGTAAATTGTCACCCTTGACAATTTTACACTAGGTTTTGCTCCCTCCTATGTGTTTGGACCTAATTGTGCTCCTAATTTCCTAATTATGCATTTAATTGCTTATTTTAAAACATTTATCAAAAAATCAAACATGGGAAATCAAAGTAGGCATTTAATATTTTTCCCTCGACACTTTGGATCCTTAAAAAGCAATAATCCAATCTAGGGTGCGGGGTGCCCTAGGCTACCTATTTTGGCTCCAAATTTAAATATGTCAGTGTTAGTAATTTATTATTAGAAATTCAAATTTCAATTATTGGTTATCAAGATTTAATTTTTGAGAAATTAGAATTATTGCATATAAATACAAAGTATTTTCATCATTTTAATGCTAACAAGAAAATTGAGAAGGAGAAGACTTCAATTGAGAAAAATCAAGTGTCCTAAAAGCATCCAAGAGTAGTCAAGAGCAGATTTTTGAGGATTATTGCAACATTTTGTTATTCAAGCATCATCTCAAGTTTATGTTTTACATGCATTTTATTTTTGAGCCCTAACACTTGTAGGTCATCAAACCAAATTAAGTCATGCAAAAATTGATCCTTGAAGGTGACGAGTGTGACTTAAATCTATCAAGGAGATAATATTTGAATGGTGAGTTGCAGCAAAGTGTTAGTTCATTACCTTTTTATCATTTAGCCTATATCCCTCAAAAGGGATAAGTTGTATTTTATCATCAATTTTTCTATTGTGAAGGTAGAAATACCAACATGGGGTTTGACAAAGGCAAGCCCCTATATGGCACAACCCTTCCTCTCTTTTCATGTGAGCAGGTTATAGATATGAAGTGAACTAGAGGAATATTTAAGATAATTTTCTCATTCATGCATCAAAATCCTACAAGTTGACAAGTCATAGAATCTAGATTTTCTCACCAATAAACGGAGATCCGACAACCAAACCTGGAATACAATAGCTACAAACTAGGGACCTCATGCTTGTGAAATAGTTTTCAAGAAATAGGTTCTCAGTCTAGGGAATCCTTGCACCCTAGACCATTAAATCTTGCTTAAATTCAAATCCCATGTATGTCTGTGTCTGCCTTTTACATTCTAGATTATAATTTTGTCTATCTGTTTCTAGTTTGTCATAATTTATAACAAAACGCTACATTTTCATGGTTTGTATAGTTACATCATTGCATTAATTTTCTAATCCATCAAATCCAACCACCACTCCAATAAGAATTTAGATCCAGGGTTGATCAATTCACCTTTTAGGTTGCAAGTCAATCTTATATCCTTGTTGGTCTAGATTCCCACATGTTCTTGGAAAAGGTTGATTTTAGTGCGATCTATCCATTAGACCTGAGATCTACTTTTCCAATGAAACAATATATATACATACATACACACACATATATTATGTGTGTGTATATATGTATATATGTATGTATATATGTATATATGTATGTATATGTGTATATATATATATGTATGTATATATGTACATATATATGTATGTATATATGTATGCATGTATGTATGTATGTATGCATATATATATGTGTGTGTGTGTGTATGTATGCATGTATATATATGTATATATACATATATATATATATATGTGTGTGTGTGTGTGTGTGTGTGTGTGTACATATATACATACACACACACACATATATATACAAATATGTATGTATGTATATATGCATATATTTACACATATATACATATATACATATACATACATATATATACATCTATATAGTAGTATATATTATCTACACATTTATCCCTACATCTTCATCATCATAACCCTTGTTGTTTGAGGAATCCACATCCATAGAAAACACTTAATTGACCTCATCAAACAACATGATTCCAACAATGAATTTTAGAAAGGCACTAACCCATTTTGCCTAGATTTTTTGTATATATGTATATATGTATATATATATGTGTGTGTGTATGTATATATACATATACATGTGTGTATATGTGTGCTTTTATGTACATATGTTTATATATATGCATACATATATATGTGTGTGTATATATATGTATGTGTCTATATATATATATATATATCTATATGTGTATATATATAAATATATATACACATTTATATACACATATAGATACACATATAGATACATAAATACATATACATATATATGTATATATATATATGTACATGCATATATGTATATATATATGTACATGCATATATGTATATATGTATATGTATGTAAATGTATGTATATATATTATCTACCCTTGTATCCCTACATTTTCATCATTATAACTCTTGTTTGAGGAATCCAAATCCATAGAAAACACCTAATTGACCCCATTAAACAACATGACACCAACATTGAATTTTAGAAAGGCATTGACCCATTTTGCGTAGTTTTTTGTATGTCATCATTGAAACCATGAAAACAAGAATCCATGGTAGTGCAGTAGAGGAGTGGAGAGTGGGCCACAACCCATTACTAGTTATATAATCTAACCCAAGAATAACCAAATCTAGAACCATGATAAGGCCCATACACTAGTGAGGTTTGATAAAAACCATTGATGACAACCTCACAATGGCAATAGATTTTCTTGCCTCTATAAATAATTCAACAAATATTGAGAATGTGTTAGTATTGACATGATATTTATGTTTAGTAGATGGGAACATTTATCACCTAGCACTATTCCAATTGAATGGATCACAACCATTGCTTTCAATTTGAAATTTTTCTTTAGTCACAAATCATAAATCTCTCCAATGAGAGAGATTTGTCACTTATTAACTTATAATCTTATTGTGGTATCTAAATTGTGCAAAAGTTTGGATGCAATTTGTAGTGAATTAAAAGAGAGTTGATTAAAAACTTGCATTGCATATTGAACCATAATTTTTTTTTGTCAACATCGCATCCTTAAGAGGATAAAGATATTGAATTTGTATGCATTATAATCATTATGCATTGTCACTAGGAGAAGCTCACAATCATGATGGTAAGAGATCGTAATTAAATAGAAAGGGGAAGTGGCACATCCAAAAGCTTAAGCTATCATCAACTATATTCCTCATGTCATGATCGATGCCAAAGTTAGGCAATGCATGCACATGGTAGTTTCCCTCCCTATAGATGTGTTTAATTGTGAAGGCCTCAAGTTTGTTAACCAAGGGTGAATTTTGGTTTAGTATTCTATTGATTTTTAATTTTGAGCCTTTTTTTCCTTACTACAATTATGATAATCTGAGTCTCCTTCTATCTATATTTTTTTTATGAGAAAATGTTTATGTAGACACGTAAAATATACTGATTGATCCCATGCACCTAATCCTAATTTACTAACACCAGTTTGTCTAGAATCATCTCCTTTGCTAACCATTTAATCGAATAATCTTTATTTGATTAAATTCATCATATTTCGTCTTTTAATTAAATAAATCAATCTTATCTGATTAAATCATTATCTCCTATTAATTAAATAAATTATTTTGTTTAATTAATCCTATTCTCCTCTTTTAATTAAATAATTCATTTTATTTAAGGTCATCTCCTTTAAATTAAATAAACTAACCTTTATTTGATTTAAGTCTAACACCATCCCCTTTTAATTAAATAAATCCAACTTTATGTAATTAAGTCTAAATTCATTTTTCCTCCCATCTTGATTTATTTAAATCCAAAAATCTAAGTCAAAATGTCAAATCAACAAATCTTCATCTAAGTTAATTAAACCCTAATTAACTCTAACTCTAATCCATCAAATCCTCTAAATTTTACAATTTGCACAAGTAAATCAATTTATTTGTTTAAAAAATTCACCTATTTTCATTCAAAAAAGCATCAAGTTGGAATATTCTTCAAATTTGAATTCTCCCTCCCAAAAGGACTTGTCTATCCAACAAGGCATTAAAAGTCTCTTACATGTCCTTTTTCTTGAGCCAAGTTGCATTAACTCTTCTTTCATCTCCCTCCAACATGTCACTTGTTCAAATTCAAATATCCACCCAATAGCATTTATGTGCACATTCATCAAAATGTGCTCCACCTCTCTCCATTCACATGTTGACAAGTGGCATTTTGTTATTGGTTGATGTTTTGTCCACATTCGTCCTTTTGGCTCATTCCTCCATCATTCTCTTCTATAAATAGAAGGCTCTTTTACTAATTTGGGATCCACAACTTATGCAAATTCATTATCCACACATTTTATGCAGGTTCATTCATTCTCATCCAAGTTTCATAGTTTTCATCAATTTCATAGCTAGATTATGGAAAATTTTATCAAGGAGCACCATTGATCATCATCAAGCTTGCAAGGAATTGGGAAACAACTATTTTCCACATCAAAATAGCACCAATTCCCCCATGGGATTGAGGGTTTGAGCATTTGAATAGGATTTGGATTAATTTTATTTGTGTTGTTTACTTTATTTTGTGTTCTTTATGCTTCAAATGAATCTTATGGGGAATGATGGTTTTGATTTGCATAGTTGACTAATATTGTGTTTGTTGTTTATGTTTATGCAATTCTAGATCCACCATTCACAGTTTGTTGACATATTAGGAGTGTCATAACCTCAACTTCATTATTTGTTATTTTCTCCAAGTCCTTCAAGGCGACACCAACCAAGTGTCCCTCATGATCTCTTAAAATACAACCAGCCCTAGAGACACTTAGATTGCTTCTAGAAGCCACATCAAAGTTTAACTTACTCCATCCCACTAGAGGGGTTATCCATCTAATGTCTTTCCTTGGATTTTGTAGGGGATGAACCCTATTAACCCATGAATGAGGGAATAGTTATTACTATTTTAATTATTTTTACATTTTCTTATTGACAAGTTGTATTTCAAGATCAATTAAATTTTGTTGAATAATAATAATTAAAATTTAGCATCATCACATTAAATTTACACCAACCTTTAAATAATATACTAAAATTAAATTAATTTATAATATTAATTTTCTTATACTAAAGTTTAAATCAAAACTCAAATAAAAGTAAATTCATTTTTTAAAATTATATGTAATTAATTTAAAATATCATTTATTTTAATAAAAGTAATTTAAAAATCAACAAACTTAGGGCCTCTTTAAAACCTTAAAAAAATCCCCAAGTTATGAGATATTCATGGTTGGATCTCATCTTTTCTAAGCTTGTTCCTTCCTCTCTATTTTTTTTCCCTTTTATTATCGTATTTTTCACTATTATTATTTTTCTTATCTAACCCTAGTCTTTTTTTTTACCAATTTTCCTTTTCAAATTTGCAAGTTAACTTACAAGAAGACCAGAAAGAATTCAATAGAAATGAGGTTTCCAATTTTTTTATTGTATATTTTTTAAATATATATATGTATATGTATGTGTATGTATATCTATGTATTTGTATATGTGTGTGTGCATGTAAATAAATATTCATAATAGATTTTTATGAAAATCATTATTTTTTGGTTTGTAGGTGGCACAAATGATAGGATTAATAGAAAAGGGAAAAAATGAAGGAGACTAAACATGAACTTCAATAGTGTCTCTCGAGGTAATCCCAAGGCCTTTGGAGTAGGATGTATTATTAGAAATAAGTTGGGAGTCCTCCTTCAAAACTTCTCAATGAAACCTCTAGAGGGCACCAATAATGATACAAAATTTATTATATTATATGAAGGCTTGAAGCTTTGTGTGCAAAATAATTTGACTTCAATTAATATCAAGGGATACTTGTGGGTTTGTATTAATATGGTCTCTTCCCATTCAACTTGCAACTGGAAGTTTTCCAAATGGATTGATGTGATATGTCCAATCTTGGACATGGTTAGAGAATTCTCATTAAGGAATATATATCATGAATCGAATAAGGCGGCGAAATTTTTGTACAACTAAGTAATTGATTAACTATAATTGACATTTTTTTATATGATGTAAAAACATGGCTAGGACTAGAGATGATAATCAATGATGAATTTTCTAATGCCCCCTATGTGGAAAGTCTAATTGGGTGATCTAAGAAATCTACTATACCCTGAGAATGGATCTCATCCTCTCTCTATCAAAGGTTTTTGATTGTAGCAAGCAATGCATATGTAGATGGTCACAATTGTCATTTGGGTTAGGAATGCAAGCTAGTGTGGCGATTAGGGAGTGTGGTGCAATTGCACCACTTAGATAGTAGAATCACAAATCAACCCTTTGTTCATCATCATTATGACCTTGAATATTAGGGCAGTCATTTCCACAGTGGGAAGAAAAATGTTGGAGGGAAGACATGTTCATGATTAAGAAATAATAACAAATTTTGCAATTGTTTTCATTAATGTATTTGGGCATAAAATGTAAAGAAAGTTGGAAAAAAAATACAAAATTTGATGGGATAAATTATTATTTTCCATCTCAAAATATGATAAAACGAAGTCCAAGTATGAAAATGGAGGTGTTTTCAAGTGAACAACAATAAAAAACAATGTGTATCTCTAGAAATGTTTGGAGCTATTTTTGGATGGGGTCTACAGGAGCAACTTGGAGAACTTTAGGAAATTCTTAATAGATAAACCTATTGGCACTAGTTGCCATTGATGTGAACATAGATTGTTGGTTGTCATATGTTTGTGAGATTGATTGTAGTTGTTGATGTCAACACTTGCTGAAGATTGACAGTGGTTGTCATTGATGAGCTTGTTGCCATTGATGATAGCACTTGAGAAGTAAGGGAAATTGTTGTAGTGATTGTTGCTTGGCATTGGTTGTCATTGTTGACAATATTTAGTTTGAGCTAACATTGATGCATGATGGTGTTGTTGAAGTTCATGAGCGGATGCCATTCCTTGATTGATGTCAATCAAAGAAGTATTGACTATAGTTGTTTTCAATAGAGTTGATTTCATAATGATATATTAAGACAAGGATTAGAAGTGTTGTTGATAGTGGAGAGATGTTTTTGAAGGTCTAAAGTATGTCTTATGCTCTCTTCTAATATTTCTAATGAAGCATGTGTTGCTGAAAGAAGGTTTTGGCCTCCATAAGTTGTTAAAAGGTTATGTTGAAGTATGTTTGGGAGAATGATATGAATTTCTCCACTATTGAAGATTTGGTTTATAATTTGGGATTCAAAGCTAATTTTCTATGGATATTGCACTTCTACCTTTTCAGGTCACTAGTGTTGCCAATGAGATTTTTGTGAATTGCAAAAGGTTGGTAGTGTTGTTGGTTGTCTGGATTGGTCTAGAAAATGCTCTGCATTTCTCTACATTGATATCTTTGCTCTTGCAGCTTGGTGAATGTGTTCTCAACATTTGTGTAGTATATTAGTTCCAATTTCATGTGCTGAAGTAGTCCAAAAGTTGATTTATTAATGTTATATCTCATGATTGAGCATTATGTAATTCTGGGATGAAGTATTATGTTCCTATTTGGTTTGCAGTGGTTGCTAGTGGCATGAATTTATGAAAGAAGTTTATGGAAATATTGTTGGATGTTCATGAAACATCCCCATGTGATCCACATGTTACTGATTGGCTACTTTGGTGCTGGATTGTGTCTTAAGTTGATTGTTTGGGTTATTTGTGGATATCTAGCTGACAAGGCTTGGTATTTTGTGTGTCATGTGTTTGGGGGTCTATGCCAGTAATTGAAGATGTGTTATGTTATATTTGGATCCTAGCCTATCTTGGTTAGAACTACCTTGAGTAAATTCATTTGAAAGAATGTTTTTGAGCCAATGGTTATGTGTTTCATGTATCATCTACATGTTTCGTTGATACCGACTTAGATTGATGTGTGTCAGTGTGTAAATTGTTTTAGATCACATTGGAGATGTATTAAGTTTGTTTTGGTCCTCTTTCTTTGAGATAGGACCACATTATGCTTTGATGGCCGACTAGTTGAATTCATTATTTGTATTCTTTCATGGATTTGACCTAATTGATGTTTTAAGGTCTTGCGGCGGATATAAATACAAACGTTTCAAATGCAAGATGTATGGAAGTTTGAACAAGTGTGAAGAAAGTGTGAATGTATAATACTTTGAATATCCAACATGATTAGTGCTACAATGTGAAGAGGAGTGATCAAATGTGTTTGAACACCCCAGTCAACAAAGTGAATTGTTGAAAAATATTGTAATTCTTTATAAACTCTTTGTATCCTACTCTAAGATGGTGAATCTTGTCAAGTCCTTATATCTTGCCCCTGAAGTTGTGTTAGTTTATGTTTAGCAAGTCCTTTGTATGTTGTGCTAAGGTAATGCACCCTAGTTTGTAAGTCTGTTTTGGCAGTGAGCCTTTATATTGTAAGTTATCTCTCATAGTGGTTTTTCTATAATTGGGATTTCCACGTAAATCTAGTGTCATCTTGTGGATGTGTGTTCTTGTCTCTTTTATCATTGTTGCTGATTTGATTAGAGTTAAAATTGCTATATCTTTGATTGCTAAAGTTGCTAAATATTTATATTGCTACTATTCTATTTAAGGGTTTAGATTTGGTTAAGTCCTAAAAAGTTCAAGTTTTGGAAGGGCTTAAGTTTCTGAGTAGACTGATTCACCCCCTCTCAGTCTCTGGGCGTGTTCAAGAAAACCGAGCTTATTATATTTCAAGCAAATGGAGAGGCTACAAGAATTGAAGGAAGGTCTATTATGTCTACTACACAATGTAAACTAATGAAAGTAAGGTCTATATACATGCCATGGGGGCTAAGGGAGTGGCATATCCCATGGCTATCCCCCATGAGAAGAAACTTCATTGCCCCATAAGCCCTAGTCTAAGTTGCAGTGTAACCCTTCCATGGGTTGGTTTATCAACCCAATTTATGTAAGTTGTTAAATCCTTAAAAATAAACAAAGACATTTAATTTATATCTTATTTTCAATAATAAAATTTTACCATATATATAATTTTTTTGTTTGATCATTATAAAAAAAGGGGATGGCTTGGCACCAAAAAATATAGAACTTGGTTTTTGGAGATTTTAATGATTTAAATATTAGTAATTATCCATGTCGTTCATGGAGACAAAGACTGCAAAGTTCCTTTTTGACATTGTATTGCTTCTATTCATCCGTATGGATGACTTGCTTGGAAGGGGACTGGAATCTAAACCCACCTCGCCATGAAGAATGCACTTCACATTGAATGAAATTTTGTTATCAAGAGAATTTGGAGAGCTTTCAAAGTTGTGAAACCCTATATTTTCTTGAATGGTTTAGGCTTTCATGATGGACTTTCCATCAACTAGTAAAATATATGATGGTCACCTATTCTGCAAGATCAACGTCGCCCATTACCCAAATTGCCCTGGGCATGTGCTTTGAGATTTCACAAGAAATTAATTCAATATTTGGTGGATTTATTCACCAAAACTTCTATGAGTCTTAATGTTGGAATAATTACTAGCATCTCCCTTCGACTTTAGGACATGGACTAACTACCTCCTTGGATCCACTTATCTTTGGAATTTGTATCAGGTGTTAATAGGTTGATATTTTAGAACAATGACAAATGTGTTCCAATAAATGGTATCAGAGTCAGGTCACAGGTTCAAATCCCCTTGGGTGACACTGAGGCAGATTGTTGGACTAATCACCAACATCTCCCTTCATATTTAGGACATGGACTAATCACCTCTCATGGATATTCTTATCTCTAGTGTTTGTATCAGACATTAATAGGTCATGTTCCAACACTCATGTCATAGAATGAAACTAAAGTCAAGTTTTACCTTTCTAACCAAGATCATGAAACTTTAGTATAATTATGGGGGCAATTTTAGTTGATATGGTTCACAAAATTGGTATATATTCCTCCAGGGCTTGGTGGAAATATTGGAAGTGGGATCCAAACACTACCTTCCACAATTATAAGCCTTGGAATGGTTATCATTGACTCTCTCCCCATTTACCCATGGATTTGATGTTAAAATAGAGATGGTATTTGTAATTATAAATTTCAATTTGGTATCACAGATTTCATACCATTTGGCCAATTGTTCTAGAACCCAAATTGGCCCACTTTTCTAAGTGCATTATTTTCATGGCCTTTGTGTGGGCTCCAAGTTATGTCATTTGGGTGTTTGGGACCCTGGTTTCCATTTTTGTGGGAATTTAGGGTCTTTTAAGCATTGTTTTTTGTTCTTTCCTAGAGCCTAGAAGCTCTAGACCTAGATTCATGATTTTTTCAAGCCCTTATTACCAAAGCCCTTTTCCTAGCACATGGTTCTTTTTGGGGATTTTCCTTGTATCCCTCACAAATTTAACTAGATTTGGCATGATTTCAGGGTGGATATTCTCTTCAACATAAGGAAAGATAGAAATTATACAATCTTTGTTAATTGCTATGTTGATCAACATACTTCACTTTTTTAAAAGCAAATATTTGTTTTGATGTCTTATTATAGATCCAATTACAAGATAATAAAGTTACATTGGAAGTGGATTACCTTTAGGTTCTCCTCAACCACTGGGGTAATGCCCCTTGTGCAGTGGCTAGAGTTCTCCTCTCACCCTCTTTCTCTAGGGTCATTTGACTCCTCGCCAATATCGATGGGGACAGTCTTATGCTTGTGGTAATTAAGATGCTCACTCCCAAGATTCTCCTCCAACTACCAAAAGGAATCGTGAACAATGAGGTTGGTCATAGTCTTCTCATCAACACTCCACCTCTCCACCACCCATGGGGGAAACCTCTTGATGGCCTACCAGTGGAGCTTCCAACTGGTTTGATTTGAGTAAATTTCCTCAACTATCTCTTGCAATTTCACTAGTTCATGTTGATGAAGTAGAAGATAAAGAAAAATAAACATATGATGAGGGCTAAGACCCTCTCATGGATACCCCAAATGTTGGGATATGGTTTTGTACACCATTGCATAATTTGATATATCTTAATGTTGTAATAAAATAATTATTTAGTTGTGATGCACCTAGGTGGTGTGGTTAATCACACTAGGTAATTATTTGGGGGCCACTTTATGTTTTGTAACATTGTATTATTATTTAATGTGTGGGAGACATGTGATAATAATTTAATATTGGGGAAATATTTAAAAAGTGAAAACTTAGCACCTAATATTAAATAAGGGATTAGTGGTTTTGAGTTCAAATTGTTTTGTGGCACATGGTTTTATCTTACCACTTGGATGTAATTGTGTGAGCTTGAGTCTATAAAATCAAGCACATGTTTAGTGGTTAAGGTTGGCTAGGTGAGTGGATACTTTTGGAGGCTGGATTTTTCCCTCTTGAGCCTAGTTTTCCTAGGGTATATCTTGTGTTATCTTGTGGCTTGTCTATTTGATCTATGCATTATGGTTACTTGTATTCATGTTTATCTCTCATGGGGTTATGTAGGAAATGGATTAAGAATGTGGGTTGAATGCATTCTTTCCCAACAAGTGGTATCAGAGCTTCATGGTTGATGGATTTTTTGTTTAACCCTAGTTTGAGAGATTTTTGCAAAGTTGAAGCCATGGCTATGCATGTTATATTTGAGCCAATACAAGATAAGGAACACATGTTGTAGGTGTTTGTATGTAGATTTGAACTTTTGGGTTGTCAAGATTTGTTAGGTTTATTATAGATTTGAAGTTTTCAAAAGTTGGGTCAAAGATGGTTTCTTGGTTTGAGTTTTCATTAGGGTTTTGTAGGGGAAATTTCATGGATGACCTCTTGAAACAAAATGGACCTCACCATTGGATATAGGAGGCCTAAGACATGAAAAATGATATAAAATTTGATCTATTTTGGAAAATTTGAAAAAAAAGCAAAAAAAATTTAGCTGTACAACCATTTGGCTGCCCAAATTCGCCATGTGCAAGAATTTTTAAAAAAATAATAATATTATCTTCTGCAAAAAATATTTTTTGAATCCTGCAAAACAAAAAAAAAATTTATTAAAAAAATTGCATTGAAAAAGGTTTTTAAAGAAATTAAAAATAAAATAAAATAAAATAAAGTTTTGGGGGGGTTTGCAGACCCCCCTCTAAGTACGGCCCTGCCAGGCTGACAGTACCACCAGGTACTACTAGTTGGTAGTCCCTATTGGCACTGCCAGCCGGTAAGGATACCAACTAGTGGGGAGTGGTTAGGCCCTTCCACCACCAACAGTTTCCATTTCCTCAAACATTTAAAATAAAATTTAAATCACCCTTAGAAAAATTTAAAATCCATCGTATGAACTTCTAATCCTCTAAAATCTAAAGAAATTAAACTATGCTTTATAAACCCTGTTGGGTCCGATTGGAGGGGGTAAAGGTTTTTTGAAAATTAAAAATTAAATCAGTTTTAGTGTAGATTTAAAATCCCCCTCTCAGGCGCCATTGGGTGGCCACCATCGCCAGCGAGCTTGCCGATGGCTCAACCCGGGTGCCATCAACAAGTCCTTATATAGCCAAATTGGACATTTTTTTCAAACTTGCATAAATTTTACCCAAGATCTCAGATTTTCTACTTCTTATATTCGTTAGAAAGTTAGTTCTAAGAAATGCATAGTGGTATAGGTTTGGTTTCTCGATTTTGCAATTTTGATCATTTTTTGTATCTCAAAAGCTAGATGTTCTCCTTTTGACAATTTTGGTCATAACTTTTGTATACGGAATTGAATTTTTAATTTCTAATAGGCATTAGAGAGAATGTGATGAGCACTACACAATGGATCAATCATATTATCAATTTGTAGTGTAGGATGATTTTGGTACTTGTTTGATCACTTGTATGTGCTTGATATTTAGGGTGTGATTGCATGAGCATCCGAACAAGTCAAGAGGTGAAAACTTAAGGGAGCACATGTTTTTATATGATATTAATGATGGTACAACTGATTATCATTTTGGTGGTTCCTAGTATAGGTTTATAGGTATTTTTCAAAGTTGGAATTTGATGGTGACAGGTACACAGGTTAACTTCAATTTTGAGAACATGGTTTGACACAAGTGGAGACTTGTAGTCTCATATGGATGATAGTTTAGTGTAGGTACACCAATGGCTATGATTATGATGTCATTGATATGTAGGTACATTTGATGCATTGGAATGACATAATCATGTATGTGGTTGTTTGGTGGTGATTTGGTTTGATGTTAGGATGTTGTTTTTATCTCCTTAATGCTTGTTTGGTTTCTTGACTATGGTTACTCATTTGTGGACATGGTTGGAAAATCACATATGTGGTTGATTTGATGTTTGAGTCTTGATGTCTACTAGATTACCTTCTTTGATATCTTGGTTTGTGGGTTACTAATGTGATGATGAGTTTGCATGTTTTAGTGTTTTGGATCTATGAGTTATGCAGCTTGTAGGTGTGTACAACCTATTGGGTTACAGTGGGATGACTTGGATCTAGACTATCTATATCCACCAGGTTTGATTCATTATTATTGCAGACTTATTAGCTGGCCTTGTCTATGGTCATTTGTGCATTGGTATGTTGCTTTGGGATGAGAGGATGGATGATTAGAGTACCTAATTAGTTGGTTATTGGGACTTGTAGCATGTAGTTTGATTATGATGTCATGATAGCTTGATTATTTCATTAGTTATACACTTTTAGTGGGAACTTTTGACAGTGATGACTTGGCAATTGATTGTTTTTTGATGGTTTTATGGTGTTTGTATGTATCTTCTTGGCTTGGAGATCTTGGTTTCAATTGTATGTTAATGACAATGTAGTTGAGTGTGTGTAGGCTTGGATGATCTTCATGGAGGAGATTTCCTAGTCATGATGCCATGTGTAGCTCGATATCACGGTTCAGTGGGAGTTGTTGGCAATGATGTGGATGCATCATTGGTGATAGTTATTTTTATGTGATTGGAGATGTGGTTTCTTGGTTTAGAGTGTGTTTTTTATTATGTCATGATATACTCTTGATTCTAGATTAAAGTTTGGCATGGTACATGTTCTCTTGATACCAGGATGGATGCATTGGTGCATGCGATCTCCTAATAGGATATGGTTAGATCATGTTGTCATGATAGGTTCCTGATTCTACAGTTGTAGATTTGACATTGATCTTGGTAGTTCTCTTTGTATTGAGTACATGATCATTTGCTTGATTACTTCATGATGGTACTATCTTGTATTTTGGAGTTTGGCATGGTACATGTTCTCTTGATACTAGGATGTATGCATTGGTGCATGTGATCTCCTAAGAGGAGATGGTTAAATCATGTTGTCATGATAGGTTCCTGATTCTATGGTTGGAGATTTTGACATTGATCTTGGTAGTTCTCTTTGTACTGAGTACATGATCATTTGCTTGATTACTTCATGGTGGTGTTATGTTGCATTTGGAGTTTGGCATGTATTGATTGGTTATAGGTGCTCATGGATACTTGGAGATGAGGGTGAGGCTGGAGTTATCTTGGGATTAGTGATATTTGCTTGAGATGATTACTCTTTGGAGGTTTCAACAGGAAGACCAAGGATATTTTACCTCTGTATGGACATAAGTTCATGATGGACCTATAGAGAAGATTTTTCTTGGAGCGAGTCATGATGACTTGGTTATCTTGAAGGAGCATTCTCATTCCCCACTCTTGGTCTACTCAGTGATTTATCATTTGAGGGGTATTTTCCCATTATTTCTTTCAAATGTGTTTATTTTTCATGCTTTGATTTCTCATGGGAATGAGTTGATTCATGGTTATTGATTTTGGAGACTCATTTGAGGATTGTTTAGCATGAGTTTATATTGCTTTATCTTTCATAGATATGGGTCTTGAGCTATGGATAGCTAGTTATTGAGGATCGAGGGATGTTTTGCATGGTTATCTCCTTGTGCATTAGAGTTTATGTTATTATTCATTGATGAGGAGTTCAGGAGATGATTTCCTTGGTTTGGGAATGGTTATTTTTGAGTTTTATCTTCTTGATTAGAGAGGTTTACATCCATGTTAGAATTTACATGATTCATATGTTGTTTGAACTAAGATATTGAATGTTGTTTTGGGTGTTGTTGAGGCTTCTCATTTGGGGTTGTTGATGGGGTCATTGTAATCCTGATCATTTAATTTATCAATCCAAGGTGGTTTCCATGGCTGTATGCAAGAGAGAAAGTAGAAAACTTGCTTGACAGTCAATTCTACTTGCAAAAATAAATCCTACTTGCTTGAAAGGAAAGTTGCATGAAAGGGAACTAATCTTAAATCCTATTTGCATGAAAGGAAATTTTCATGACATGGAACTAATCTAAGGAAAAATTTCATGAATTGAAAAGACTAAACTACTTCACAATTGTTGTAAATGAAAAGCTTTCTTGAATTCAAATTTAATCTAGAAATATGGAAGTACATTGCTGGTAAATGAAACTAGATCTATCCTATTTCCTCAGGCTGAAACAAGCCTTTCTAATCCCTTCCTTTTGATCAAATTATTACATTTTATTTATAGAATTTATATTCTATATCAATCCACTAAGAATGTGGATCTAAGATCCTATTTTTGAGGGGTCATTTATAAAACTTTAAGAAACTTGAAGTTGTTGTCCTCCATCATGCCACTTTTGTCTTAGTCGTTTTCTGATGCTTACTGCTCCTTCCTTGCTACAAATCACACCAAATTCTCAAAATCATTTTTATATCTTCAAATCTAGTTTCCAGATCATTTTGAATTTTCTAATTTTGTCGAGAAACAAGGGAGATATCATTGTTTTACTGAGACTTTGTTTTTGACTATTTTTGAATGCCTGATTTTTATGAAGTCTTCAATTCTCCATGTGAATGAAGGAATTATTCTTCACTTTTCTTTCCAAAATCAATGATCATTAACATGAATAACATGATATAATAATGCAACAACATTTGATTGATGTGGTAGCTTGAGTTATTTTTGGTGGAAGAAGGAATCATGAAATGTAATAACTGTGAGAGATCTTTGAACTAAACATAAAACAAATACTCATCCCATGAATTTTTGAATGATTGATGCTCCACGATTTTTCATGAATGTAGGAGTGTTTTGGGAGTCTTCTCTATCTTCTCATTACTTCTTCAAAGCCTTCTAAAGCTTTCAGGAGTTAACTGCTTCAAATGTTTGGAGCTCTCTGCTGCAAGTGTCTATGAAGCTTCTTCCTCCCATGAGTTATTTAATAACTCATTTATCTACATTATATCATCTTAAATACTTCACGAAGACATATTAGAGGAAATTTGGATCACATTTAATTACTAAAAATAAATCAAACATTTACTTTATATTCTACTTTAAACAAGCTAAAGAACTTTTAATCATCACTCAAATCCACTTTAACATTAGTGCATTAAGAAGAACTAGATGAGTTTCTTTGATAAAATATGAGACAATTTATGGTCTCATCAATTGTTAGGAGATCATTCGTGACACAAAATTTCACTTTTTAGGTTTTGGTAGAAGGACATGTTATGGTCTATAGTTTTATCTCATCATTGTTCCTGCCTAGAGGTTCATGTTCATATGATTTGGGAGGATGGTGGCAACATGTTGTGAGAGAATATGCATCTATTTTGGTTGTATGTGTGGATTATTGTTATTGTTCTTGGTACTTCATTGTTTATCATTTATCAAACCTTGATATAGTGTTGATTGGTATACTTTATATGCTTTGCAATTACCCATGCAGTGGGAGCTCCTAGATATGTATGTTCTTCATTGATAGGTTTGATACATGGAGCTTGTGATTGTGGTTTATGGGTTGCTTATGTTCTTTGCATGATTTTATTGATGTATTGATACCTAGGAGGTATGGATGGTTGGATGTATTAGCATGTGTTGTGGATGCTATTTCTGATCATGTGGGTTTTTTACTTGACAATAGCCTGTTTGGAGCCTTTGTTATTACATGGATTTGATGCTTGTGTTCTTGGATTGGTGCATCTTCACCTTGGCATGTTCTTTTTCTTCCATAGGTGGCATGTTGGAGGAAAAGAAGATTTCTTGCTTGAGATGGTGTTCAATTTGTTCTTATTGCATGAATATTGATGGAGCATGAGAGCATGTTGAAGGTTCATGTGGTTTCATGTATGGCTATGATGATGTATTTAATGTATTGATCCCTTATGCAATACATACAACAAGTGGGAGAATGCTGGGATATGGTGTTGTACACCATTGCATAATTTGATATATTATAATGTTGTAATTAAATAATTATTAGTTGTGATGCACCTAGGTGGTGTAGTTAATCACACTAGGTAATTATTTTGGGACCATTTTATGTTGTATTGTAGCATTGTATTATTATTTAATGTGTGGGAGACATGTGATAATAATTTAATTTTGAGGAAATATTTAAAAAGTAAAAACTTACCACCCAATATTAAATAAGGGATTAGTAGTTTTATGTTTACATGGTTTTGTGGCACATGGTTTTATCTTACCACTTGGTTGTATTTGTGTGAGCTTGAGTCTATAAAATCAAGCACATGTTTAGTGGTTAAGGTTGGTTGGGTGTGTGGGCTATCATTATTGAGTCTTTTTGAGGAGTGCATTTGTGAAGCATGGCATGGGATGTGTGGATTCATGCTTGGACACATGAGGATGCATTGAGAGGCTTGATGCTTTAGAGGTATTTATTGTAACTCTTGTATGCTTTATTGCTGAATAATATGATGGAGTATGGATGCTTTTGGAGGCTAGGTTTTTCCCTCTTGAGGGTTTTCCCAGGGCATATCTTGTGTTATCTCATGGCTTTTCTATTTGATCGATGCATTATGGTTACTTGTATGCATGTTTATCTCTCATGGGGTTATGTAGGAAGTTGATTAAGAATGTGGGTTGAATGCATTATTTCCTAACACCAAACCTTGCTAACATATGGGGTAAACTAGTTAACCAAGACCCTCCTCCCCCCTTGGTTACTATTGTTATTGCCTAGCAACTTGATTTTCTATGTTCTCTTATATGGGTGCTAGCCCTATATAGAATTTAGGGGTGTGATTTTATATACACCCACTTTTTGTGATATCTATAACATTATTTCTTATAAATGATAAATCACAATTATTTATCAAAAAAATATTAGTGTGGGGGTGTCAAAAGTAGTTATTTTCCTAATAGAGGAATGCCTAACAAGTTACCTTCAAAGATGTAGGTTGGTTGAAATATGAAATTGTGAAAAGCTGATGCAAAATTAAGTGGAAGATTAGATTCACTCCTCTTAGGGTTTCAATATTTTAGTATCCTTCTTATCAAAAGGTTTCCTTAGAGTGGAATTCGAGAATGAAGCTAATTAGTATTGCATTAAATAGAATGGACCTTGGAAATAAAATGAAGCAATAATGTATACCCAACAATGGAGTTCACACCCTCATTTATAGGGTTTAGTTGACTCATCATGCTTATCGTCCAAGAGAAAACCTCACTTGGAATCCACTAGAAGAAGGTTGGGTCAAGATAATTTTTTATGGTGTGTCATGGGGTAATTGGGAAGCACATGGGCAGGTTTTGTAGTTTGTGACAAGAAAGGGGTAGTTTGTGCAATAACAAAAAATAAACTTGGAAGAGCCTCCAATAATGAAGAAAAATACCAAGCAACCCTGTTAGGCCTAGAAATGGGGCAAGAATTAAATTGTGAAAACATCCATCTAGAAGGGGACTCCCAAAATGTTGTAAAAAAGAAACATTCTCCAAATTGGGTCCTAAACAAATGGCTTGAAGTAGTAATAAATCAATTGGAGCACTTCAATAATTTTAAAGTCTCCCATGTATTCTATGAAGGTAACTCAATGGCCGATGAGGCAACCAACGTGGCCATTGAAATGGTGGCAAAAGAGGTTGTTTTGGAATCAGTGGAATCTTGGCATGAGTTGTGAAAGGAGATCTATAGGAGATTTCTGACTCATGAAAAATATTCATTATTTTAAGTTGGTTAATCACTTTCATGTAGGGTGAAGTGTGGGGGAGTACAAAGGATATTATAAAAAAATGATTGAAGTAAAGTTTATTAATAAAAAGCTAACATTCCTTCTAAACCACATTTGGTAATCGAATCTGCAGAGATGGACACACCAATTTTCCTGAAAGCAAGGAGGAAGATGGCCTTTCTTGGAGAGCTAAGAAAGTGGCATCTGATGTTAATCTTCAAATCAAATTGTAGGGTGGTCATGCATGATATAAGGTTGGTCTTGGGTGACTGGTTCACGAACGAAGCTTACCATTACCAAATCAACACAAACATCACTTAAATGTTCCTAGAAATGTTGCTGGATGTTTGTGAGGAGATGAGGGTTATAAAAAATATTATGGAGGACTTGGTTTGGTTGTGGTGATGTAGGGGATGAAAGAAATATTATGTAGAGCTTCTCCTAGAGTTGGTATCACACCACAAGGAGGTATATGGTGGTGGGTAGCTGACCAACGAGACCTTGCTTGGGTGCCCTTTGTGGTTGGGTTCATGGAATGAATATTGACCAGAGGAAGCACCACACCAGTATGAGCATTAATTTCCTAAAGAATCTGGTGGGGTAAATTGAAAATGGAATGATTGATTGGTTTTTTGATTTCGTCAACACATTTGTAACGTTAGCACTAGAAAATGGAGGTTGAGCTGAAGATGGAGGATCATATGATACTTGAAAGCGTATGAGATAGGGTAAATAGTTACTCTTTATTATAGTTTTCTATCATCTTTTGTAATCTAGGTGGGCAATAATATTAACTGGGCATGCAATGTTGTATTCTGGGGGCCATAATTTAGAAGCCATTATGTTTAAAGGCTTCATTTTGAGTTGTGGTTGTCTATGATGAAAATGGAAAAAAATTAGATGTAACCGCTTTTTGATATACTTAATAGAAAGGGTGTGGCCCTCTACAACCACTTTAATCGATAAAAAAATGGAGTTCACTCTTTAATCCTCTATCCTTTTCTTTGGGAGATTCTCCATGCTAGGTTTGATTATATAACCTTCTTGAAGAATTTTTGTCACAAAAGTGTTTTATGAAGATTGAAAAATCTTTAGAGTTGTGGATTCTATCAATAATTCTTTGATTGACAAGAACTCCCAACTATATGCTTAGATAAATATTCCTTCAATATAGAGATACCCAAGAAAATTTTCTTATCTACCTCTCACATCGAATGGAGATAAGAGATCAAAATTGAGGACCAAAAGTATTAAAATCTCAAATATAGAGGAAGGAAGCATATGTAATATCATTGCATGAAAAGGTTGATGGAAAAAATTACCAAGAATTGGGTTCCAATGTATCTATCTCCTAGAATCCTATTGGATTTAGTTAGAGGGAATAATTCAAAAAATCAAATAATAATTTTATTCCTATGGATCCAGACACTAAGGTTAAATAAGAGGAAGGGAAATTATTCAATATGTTCCTCCAACCCCACATGGGGATGGTGTGATTTTTTTCAAATTGATAGGACAAAAATGGGGTAGAGAATAAGAAAGATTTTAGCTTGGTCTAAGTGTCAATTCAGGGATCGTAAGCTTGCGAGAGGTATTGTGATAGTATACCTAAGGGAGGAAAGCAGTGAATTAGGTGGGGATGAATGCAACTAGAACACACAAAGGAGCACCTATAATAAAAATTTGGTTCAAACTTACATTTTTGTTTTGGTCTATTTTGTGATAGAAGTGACAAGAGCTGTGATATAAACTATTATAAGAACAAAAACAAGCTCTCTTATAAATCTGGAATATAACTCACACTTTATGCTTCAAATAAATAGAAACAATCTTGACAAAATATCAATAACTGAAATGATTGTCCAATGAAAACCAGATTGTAAATAACCATAAGGAAATTACACATGGAAAGAAAACCTTGTAGGAAATCAAATCACAAAACTATGAAATCTATTGAAATTAAATAAAACAAAAACTAAATAAATGCCACCATGCTTCACAAAGGAGTGGGTCCTTGCTTTTTGGTTCGTTGGTGAGAAGAAACGAGAGTCTTTCTATGCTGTTGTGATAATAAGAAGTGCTATATTATTTATCAAAAGTTTGATACATAAATCTGCTACAAAAGTCTATATGCTCCTTTACACTATGTGTAATTATATATACGCTAAACTTGTAACTATTAAATACATAAATATTGAGTTTGTTTTGGCCAGTGGCCAACAAACTAGACGAGACAAATATATGGATTGCTCACCTACATATTAAAACAATGTTGCTATAACAATATTGAGAATAGAAGATGTGCTTTTGTTTTGCTTCTCTACACAGTTGGCAAGCACAACTATTATAACAAATTATTCTCTTTTTGGAAAATAGTGATGATGTGCAAAGAGACTATCATGAAAGGAACCCATGTAGCTAAATAATACAAACATAAAGTCTAGTGAAAGGAAGACATGAAGATTTGCAGATTTTTCTCCGATGATTTAGCAACACATCTTCATCACGAGTTTCCTTCCCTAGTCCTCAAGAATAGCACACATGGAGCCTTGGTTGAGTGTATTTTGATCTATTTGTTGTTGTCCATAAATTCAAACATTGCTTTGGTTTCTTGTGCGTATTTTGAAGATGTAATTGATGCCACCTTGGAGGCCGATGTCATGACATAAATAAATTGTTGGTCAAAGAGTAATGCACAAAATTTCCTGACTAGAAAGTGACAAGAAGGCTTGTACCTTTAAATATGAACGCTACAATATATATTTTTTCTTGACATAGTGAAAGAAATATTAGTAAACACAATTTGATATTATTTATTCACATATTTTATCCAAAAACTAAATTAAAGATTACTTATATATATTAAATCATATACAACATAAAATGGTAAAATGGTATGATATAGAGCGAAAATGGAATGTGGAAGTGGATATGAAGGTATATGAAATAGGCTAAAATGTGGCATAAAATGAGACATAATTGACTCTCATCATTCCCTCCAACTTAACATATTGCACATCCTCGTACAATCGTTATTTCTGAGAGGGTATCCTTAGGATTGTGACTTTGTATTTCCTCTTCACCCCTTTACTACTATAGCTCATTCATGATCATAGTTTCTTTCTGTAGAAATCTACATTTAATCACTCCCATATGATTAAATTTACTCCCTTTTCATCTATCATATTGAATATTAATTTATTAAATTAATATTACACCTTTTGTCTCATATCTGTAAAGCATTTAAATTAATAACTAAATGCCTTATCTTTCACCTTCTTCCTCTCTAAATTAAATAAATACACCAATTTATTTAATTTAGTCATTTTTGACCCTTTTGATTTAAAATCAATTTAAAATTCTTCATTCTCTCTTTTCTTGTCACATCCTCCATGATCTTGCTCTAATCTAAATTAATTTAATTAATTCATGATTATGATGTGCATCCTCTTAATCAAAGATTAATGTCACATCCTCCTACATTTACCACTTGCCTCTAATCTTCCATTAATTATTCTAATCAAATATTTGCACAACCTTAACCAAGGTCATTAGCCATATTTAGCACCACCTTTTTAGTCAACCTTTGCATTTATATCTTTTTAGCATTGACCCTTTTTCCCATGTGAATTTTTAATTCATATTTATTTATCCTAGATTCTCCTCTTCCCTATGTGAATTTTCAATTCACATTCTATTTTCCAAGGCTTCTAGAACCTTGGACTTGTCACATCATCCACATGTGACCAAGTCCCACCTTTTTGGAGCTCACCTTTTATCCTTTAGACTCTCCTAAGAATGTGAATTTTTAATTCACATTTATTTCTCCAACCACCTCTCCTTTTCCCATGGAGATTTTTGAGGAATTCCAAAATTCCTCAAATGTCCCTTTCACTCTCACTTGGAGACAAGAAATTCATTTTTGAGGAAATCTTCTCACTCCCCAAGGTAATTGGAAGGTACTTGTCCTTCCTCCACCTCATGTACCTTTTGGCCACCTCACTTACACCTCATCTCCTCTTAGCCACTTCACCATCCGCATGTCAAGATGAGAGGGCTTGTGAGTTCTCAACTCAGCATAGCCCTTCATCTTGACCTTGTTGGATGAATCTCAACCGTTGAATTTTCTAGAGAATTCAAATTCTTCTATAAATACCCCCTCCTCAAGGGCATTTTCAACACTTTCATTTTTGAGCAACCTTATGCTGCCAATTTGCATTCTCAAGCATTTGCTATCATTTAGCCATCTATTTAGTCATTTTGTATTATCAATCTTGCATCTAGTAACATCAAAAGCCATCTAAGGAGCATACAAATTCATCTAAATCAAGGGCCAACCAAGGAGTCTTCAATAACAAGGAAGGTATAATCGATTTGCATTTTATTTCATCTATTTTCCTTGTTTTATCACTCTTTAGGCTAATCATTGAAGTGTTCTTAGTGTTTTATCATTTGTATTTTAAGATATTTTGCACATTAAAATAGGGTAAAATTCTAAGGTACACATTTTTGGCACGCCCGGTGGGACCCACAAATGGGTTCTTGCATTTAACCTTCATTTTTGCTAAGTATTTTTTAGAAAAAGGTTATAGAAAGGCAGCAGCGCCCTCTGTTTTACTGCAAAAAGGCGGCAGCGCCCCTGATTTTGCCGCAGAAAGGCAGCAGCGCCCCTGATTTTACCGCAAAAAGGCAGCCACGCCCTCTTGTTTGCTGCAGAAAGGCGGTCACACCCTATATCTGAAAATTTGATTTTTTCTAACAGTTTGCTGCAGCTAGGTGTATACGTCATTTTGTTTAGAAGATCTTTTCTAACACTTTGTTGCAGTAGGGCATACAAATTTTCTTTTTCAAAAATCTGATAAAGTTTCCTGCAGGGGGGCGGGTACGCCCTATCATTTTGAAAAGATCTTTTCCTCTAACATTTTGCTGTAGAAAGGCGGCAGTGCCCTTTGTTTTACTGCAGAAAGGCGACAACACCCTCTATTTTGCTGCAAAAAGGCGGCAACGCCCTCTGTTTTACTGCAAAAAGGCGGCAACGCCCCTGATTTTACCTTAGAAAGGCGGCTATGCCCCAAAACAACATAGTTTGGAAGCATATT
Organism: Sequoia sempervirens; assembly: GCA_007258455.2. Classification (NCBI taxonomy): domain Eukaryota; kingdom Viridiplantae; phylum Streptophyta; class Pinopsida; order Cupressales; family Cupressaceae; genus Sequoia; species Sequoia sempervirens. Next base: position 40,564 of record VDFB02123521.1, on the reverse strand, counting down.
ATGGCGTAATCGACCAAGAACGAAGGATAAGATAGTTAACGTTTGCTTGCAGGGCCATCTATTTGATCAAATTTTTGAAAAATTATCGTTGTTGTTAGAACATAGTCTAATTAGGGGGAAGTAACCTTTATTGCTTGTTGTGTTTGTTTATTATTGTGTCACCCAAGGGGGTATTAATTTGTTTTCACTTTCCCCTTGCACTTCATGTAAGCCTGGGGAGTAATCGGAAACAGTTAGTGTCTTCTTTCTAGTGGGACCTGCTTGGGGATTTCATCACCCCAAGGGACAATTCCAACCACGTGTACCGGCGGGGTATATAAAGGGGGGAGAACGAAAGTTGTACCCCAATCCAGTCACGTCGTAATTGGCAGAGTGTCAAAGCTAGGGTGATACCTAGATAGACGTGAGGAGTTGGTCTGAGCCTTTTAGTATCTCGCTGGGGTTCCTGACTCATGCTTGTGACGGGCTAGTGTTCATGGTTGTGCCTCACGTACCGAGAGTATATCGAGGACTCCCTCGAAGCCTTGTGCATCCTAGATTAAAACCTTTCCTGGCTATACCCTTAACATTAATCATATGATTGTACTTGCTTGAAGTGTTTTCTTGTGAAAAACCCATGAAATCTTTGATACATTAGCCTTATTTTATCCTTTTGAGTCCTTGCCATAGCCATTGCCATCAAAACCAAGCCCTGATTCACTGCAGAAAGCTGACTGCGCCTCTGATTTATTGCAGAAAGCTGATTGCGCCCCTGATTTACTGCAGAAAGCTGACTGCGCCCCTGGATTTACTGCAGAAAGTTGATTGTGCCCCTGATTTACTGTAGAAAGCTGACCATGCCCCTGAGTTACTGTAGAGGGGCGAATTTGCCCTCCTGAACACCCGAAATTGCCCCATTTGGATCTGTTTAGCCTCTAAACCATCATTTAATCATTCCCAACCATTATCTCATCATCCCAAGCCTCCGTTTTGTCACTCTAAGTCTCCCAAAACCTCCATTTGATCAGTTTAAACCTCTATCTTATCATTCAAAACCTCTGTTTAACCATTCTAAATCACCACAATCATCTTCAATCCACCCGTTCATTTTAATTTCCCTATATTCCATTCAAAAGTCCATACCATCACCTAGCGAACATCATAATTTTACCATTTACATCACCAAACACCACTCATAACCAAACTGCCTTAACCTTGTATTACAAAGTGGTTACCCAAATTGACCATAGCACTTGAATTTGATTATTAGTCTTTAACTTCGACCCAAATCAATTTGCTTCAATCTTGAGGTGAATTCGGTGTCGTAAGTTATCATCCTCGGCCCAATCAATCCATTCCTATCTTAAGGTGGATTCGATGCCGTGATCATCCTCTTAATCAATCAAAGCTCTAGGTCACTAAGGGAAACTTCCTTTGATTAAACTCAAGGTCTCTCTCACATCTTTCATCATCCAATCATACCCATCCAATCATCCAAATCTATCAAAACCAATCATTCGATCAAATTACCCAATCAACCAAATCACATCCATTCAACCAATGCTATCCTATTGATCTTAATAATCCAATCCAATTCAATCAAAATCCAATCTAGCCAATCAAAATCCAAATTCCATCAAAATCACATCTCATCCAACTACAATCAAGTCATTCATCAAAAACATCTTTATAATCCACCCATACACATTTGCATGCCCGTTCAAACTAGGTCACAAGTTAAGAGACAAATGGAACAACAACAAGGTCAAAATTCCCAAGCGAACATGTCCCAAGACCTTAATAAGAATACAAATCCCACCAATGGTGCAAATATTGCTCAAGATCCTAACAACGTCCCCCAAGATCCTCATAATGGTACTTCATCGCACTCCAACACATAATATCAGAACAACTCACCACACGGTGAAGAGAGTATGGCTAATCAACCTGAACTCACGCTGGAGGAACATCTTCGTAATCCCGCCAATGTGCAAATGACTGACTGTCTGCTTGAAAAACATGGGGAAGAAATTTTGGCCCACCTAATTGAGAAGGGTGTCAAACCCCCCTTGGGTGTTGACTTGTCCAAATATAGGAGTTCCCCATCTAATGTACTCCAAGGTTCACAAAATGCACCAGAAGGTTCGTACTTCCCCAATGTTCCTCCAATTGAGGGTTGGCATCAATCGGAATTTTGCAATGCTGTTCTTTATCATGTTAACCATCCCCCACATGCTTCAACCTCAGTTATGGGAGGTCCCCAAGTGCCTGATCCCAATAATCCTTTTGCCTATGGTATGCCACAAAATGTTTCACAACTCACACCATTAATGCTAACAACACCCCCTCTTTCGAATCAACCTACAGTCAACACTGGGGGCACCCCCTTTACCACATTGCTTCCACCTCTTGGAGCCACAAATCTACCATCATCTTCGTATACATCTCAACAGCTTCACCAATCCAACATTCTGCCTCAATTACCTCCACAAGGCACATCCCAGCTGAACGTTTCAAGTGGTACCCAACAACCCCCTTTACAAAATGCTTCTACGCTACCTCAGCCATCTCATCAGCAACAACCTATACATAATGCTTTGGTCTCTTCACAACAACCACCCTACCGACCACAAGGCAATCCATCTCAACCTATTGCTCAGACCATATCCCCCTTTCTTGCATCCATTTTGCGTCCGTAGGCTCAACCACAACACAACATCCCATCTCGACCCATACAACAGTTGACATCACAACAACAACCCCCTCAACACTACTACTATCACAATCAGTAGCAACTGCTTTATCTGACCTCCCAACAATCAGAACAATACCTTCAACACCAACAAACCAATACGCAACATCCCATCCAAGCTCCTCAACCACTTACCCCACACTTTTATCAAACAAATCCGCACTATACCCCACAACAACAGCCCCCGTATCAACAAAATCCTCCATCTTACTAGCAAGGCATGTCATCATCCAACCATCCAAATCCGTATTTCAATAATCTGACGCTCTCTTAGCAAGATCCTTTATCATCCTATCATCAATATCCCCCCAACCCACCACCGGCCAACTCAGATCTGTTGGAAATCAAAGCTGCTTTGAAAGACCTTCAAGCCGGGGCTACCAAACAATCATTCAAATTTGAAGACATATGCCCATATCCATTTGATCCCTCCATCTCATTAATCCCGTTTCCTAAACATTTTGAAATACCAAAGTTTGACAAATACAAGGGAAACAAAGACCCTAAGGCTCACTTGCAGGAATTTTACTCCCAATGTCAAGAGGTCATGCACAATGATAACTATCTCTTGCGCCTATTCCCATGAAGCCTGACAAGCCACGCCCTGGATTGGTTCATGACCCTCAAAAAAGGGTCCATAAAAACTTTTGTAGACGTATCAGAAAAATTTGTATCCTACTTCTCTTTCAATTTGGAGAAGGATATGGACACCTTAGATCTCCTCAAAGAGAAACAACGTGAAGGGGAAACCTTTACTAGCTACCTATAAAGGTGGCGTGCATTAGCAAGCTGAATGAAGACCCCTTTGAAAGAAAAAGACATGGTCACTCTTTTTGTGGAAAACTCTCATCTCGATATGGCCCATAATTTTAGATTACATTGTGTCACCACTTTCACAGAGATAGTGGAAAAGGGACCCATCCTTGAGCATGCCCTTATTGCCAAGGGACACATAAAAATACATAGTAATGATAAAGAGAGGTCATTTGGCGATAAACCATGATTTTGGAACAAGAACAAGAATGCAGTGAATGATGATGTGACAAACACTAAACATGTCCAAGTGGCTAGTGCATCCCAAAAACGACAATCGTCTGTACATAACGCCATCTCTGTACCACAAGGGACACCTCGCCTTCCTCAACAGTTGAACTGGAACAATCAGGGGAACACCAAACGTTAGTATGCTCAATTAGGATAACCTCTGAGTGTTGTCTTTAATAAGTTGTTACAAATCAACTATCCCATCACGTACCTTGTCACCAAGCCATTTGACGAGTCTAAACCCAAGCCCGCATGGTTTAAGAAAAATGAGTATTGTGAGTTCCATAAAATCAAAGGACACTCTTTAAACAAGTGTCAGGGTCTAGAAAACTACGTCCAAGATCTCATTGATCGAGGTGATATCAAGGTTGACCCCAGTCAAGCTTCATCATCCAATGCTCAATTACAGATATATTAGAATGCCTTTCCGAACCATAATCAAGACCCAAGCACATCTAGCAATAATCCCCAAGAAAATAACACAAATAATGTGAGCTACAAGAATGTACCCTTCAATTACGAGGGTGTTATTCATTACATTGAGCAGGTGGAACCCTATGTATCCATGATACATGTTAAAGCCGAAGACCCTCAATGTGTTGTTACTACACGATGAGCCCGCATCACTGTCCCTGCAGCCTCTGCACCCGCCCAATCAACTCCTATAAGCTCTCAGTACAACATCCTTGATCACTTAGGAAAGACCCCTGCTCATATATCCATTTTGGATTTGCTTAAGTCTTCCCCTGTACATCAAGAAATCTTCAACAGAGCTCTGCAGGAAACCCATGTGCCAAATGACATCGACCCCACACAATTCCAAGCTCTGGTGGGACACTTGGCTTTATCTCATCAACTGCACTTCAGCCAAAATGATATGCCAAACATCGATGTCAATCATGATCGCCCCTTACATATCGAAGTCGTGGTTGCTCGCCATAAAATAAAAATGGTCTTGGTAGATAATGGCTCTACCCTCAATTTGTGTACTCTGAAATTCATAAAACAGGTGGGGTATATACTCAAGCGGATTTATGTAATCAGATCATCACAATCAAAGCCTATGATAATGCAGAAAGAAATTCAGAGGGAATTATCAGTCTTCCTATCCAAGTGGGACCTGTGCTTCAATATACTACCTGTCATGTCCTTGATCTAAACTTGCCATATAATCTCCTCCTTGGTCACCCATGGCTCCATGCTATGCAAGCCGTCCCCTCCACATACCATCAGTGCCTAAAATTCCCTGTCAACGAACAAGAAGTCACCATCTATGCTGACCCCCAACCATTTGAATATTGCCATGCTTTAGAAGCGTCATTCCCCCATTTACATTATTGTCCCGGGGTTGAAATGGGGGCATCCTAGTCATCATCCGCTAATCCACCCTCCATCGCGATAACCACTCCATCTTCCACTACTGATCCTATAGTCACCAAAGTTCAGATCATTGACAAAGGGTGCGATGAATATGAAATGCACACTGCTCTCAATGTAGCAACCATGCCACCATCACCACACGAGTATGGTCAACCTTCACATGCTACTACAAAAGAAGACAAGACTGTCACCTTCAGTGGTAAAAATAGCCCTACCACCACTTTCAGATCCCCAAGTGTCAAGATAGATGCAC